>JAIUND010001116.1:0-42194 GCA_034699125.1 Gisinianus flammeolus
TAACGCACCCATTAGTTTTGACCTGCCCTTAAAAGCGTAGCCTCCAGGTCGACTTTTAGTTTTCGCCCCATTTGATTGCATGCGTACATACGGCGGACTGACACACACACAGACAACTTTGCTGCTTTATATATAAGTAATGATATATCGTATATATATATATTATATTATAGATTTACATAATCCGCAAAAGTAGATTCAAATTTTGTATGAGACGAAAAGTAAATATCTATATAATGTGTACAGTATTTCTCAGAAAAAGGAAGAGAAAAAAACATTTAAAAAAAAAAGCGTCATACCGATATCGAAGAAGAAGAGCCCGGAGTTGAGAAGAGACGTTCATGGTCATTACTACTTGGTACATGTGAGGATTTTTGAGTTTGACTATCGGAAGATATTGTTAAACTAGCAGATGTTCGTTTCCGGGACACTGTTTTCCGTGCATTAATTTCACCAGGTACGGTATACCGGCCTGGAATAATACCAAGCAATAATTCACAAAGTGAAGCCCGCCGACCAAGGTTGCTTTTACTCACAAAAGACAAGAGAATCTCAACATGTCGAACTTCACTCTCTTCTTCCACTTCGTCGTCGTCGTCTTTTTCTTCTTCTTCTTCTTCTTGGTATGGAATTCCTTTTTTTACTTCCAAATTCTCTCGCTTTTGTACTTTATCTCTTTTCATTTTCCTTCCACCGCCAACATTTCCCTGGACTGGATCTTCTTTTGTGGAGTGGCCATTTTTCTTACTTTTTAAAAATCTCGAGATTCCACCTGTAAGAATAAAAGTAAAAAAATTTCATTGAATAATCGCATAGTTATAACATATTTTTTTTACATATGTATACAGCAAAATGCCTATTCCATTATGACTTTTCTTTTTTGTGACCCTTTATTTTTCAATATTATTATAAAATTTCCAATGTCGGTTGTCAGTTTGTTTTCAACTTGATATTTTTGGGGATGCTCATGTGTTCTGACTTTTGATCGTATATGATTAAGTATCTGAAAATGATTACATATGGCAACCACTCATTTCGAATTCAAATTTCAAAATTCAAATATTCAGATATGAGATGAACAAACAAAAAAAATCTCCATTTCATGTCAGAGAAGCTTTTGTAAGTCATGTGGATGACATTGTCAGGTTGCTCTGCTCACAGATTTGAATCAATCTTGCATGAAGCCCAAAACGCATTCATCATTCCCATTCGAAAAAAATCCTCAAAAGATGAGTATTTGCATCTGCCATGGTGGATTTCATTAAAACATATCATGATCATGAACCATCATCATCATTCTGTATCAATTTTTTGATACTCAGCCAGCATATTCAAGAGATTTCCCAATGTTCCTGTCAACTGTCAGCACAGGTAATGAATAATACTCTTCCAATACTCACAAGTTTTGAGTCAAAACTCTCAAACTGATAATTGAAAACCACAAACAAAATCAGCTATAAAAAACTATAAATTTGTCAGTTCTACACGCTGACTTGTTATTGGACTTGTGAGAATCGGTCGGAGAAGTATACTGCATATGTAAATATACAGTCGGAAAGTGGTTTCTGCATATTTTATCTGTACTTGCCTTCAGAATCAAATTCTTGGTTAAAAAAACCAATCCAGGGTCTAGTATACGTAATACATATACTATACATAATGCATGTATTTCATCTTGATGTCAAGAAAAATATCTGTGAAATTGAAGGGTGATGCAACGCAGAGAATATATAATAAAAAAAAAACCCCTCGGCCTAGAGTAAAAAAAGACTCAATCTCGCTTTTGCACACGAGGTCTCAGTTAAATGTGACACAGAGAGAAAGCATTGGTGGGAAAGCAAAGCAATTTTGAGGAGAGAGCTTCAGTAAAAATCTTGATATATTCAGATGCCAAACGTCACATCGCATCAATTTTCCTTGTACGGATATAGTAATATCATACGATTCACAGCTCGGATCTCCCATCAGACAGATTTCCACTCAAACGTAAATGTTCACTGTACTCGAATGAAATTACTTTGGACGAAATCAAAATTAAAACAGACATACACACACACATTACACACGCATATGCATTTATGCATACTGCATAGAGTCCTGCAAATGACAATTTCGATTTACTAATTTAAAATTGTTAAAGCAAGTCATCCATTATAGATTTTGAATGCGGAAATGGAAATTTTCAATGAAATCGAGTCTCTTGAATTTACTAAAGACGATTTAAACTCTCTAAATGAATATTATTATTATTCATTTCTCGTAATTCCATCAGATCCCAAATTAAACCAGATAAGCGGTAACATCTTTTCACTAAATTGTAAAGCAAATGCAAATTCCTGGAAACTAGATACAGATACCATCAATTCATTTGTAACTGAATACAAAGAACAAAATTCCATCATACATTTTGCTTAAATTCAACTCCACACATCGACACTAATCATAGTAGTCACTGACTCCATTTCAATCCATTCCACAGTCTGTGAGCAATAACAAATATCAAATCATTTTGTGGAAAATACTCTCGACATATACGTTAATCCGAATCCTGTACACACATGAATGAATTTGTAATCGTTCCATTGAAATACTTCAAAATCTGATAAGTCAGTTGAAAAGGACATTATTTAAATATTTTATCAAATAAATTCCGATCCAAACTTCATGATACGGTTTCATAGTCTTGGTGTAATGCTTTTAGATGAAAGATGCTTTTAAGGTTTTCTATACCCAAATGTTATCACAAATGATAAAATCTATGTAAAATGGGAAAGAGCTAAAAACAACCATCCTATCGAAATCATCCTCTCATTTTTTGGTTAAAGAACAATGCAAACACTTTATAACTTTATACGGTTATCGGAACAGATAAAGCAAATAGAAGGTAAGGGAACGGGAAAGAGTAAACTAGTAAAATAGACATAAAACTTGCACATATGTAGGGTTTCTGGTGATGCTCTCAATAACAATAATAAAATGGAGGGAAAGAAATAAAAAAAGAAAACTGCACAAAAAAAAAAAAAAAAAAATCCATTCCTGAGTGCAATAAAAAGGGAAAGATAAGATTTTCCTCCTTCACATTTTTCTTCTTTTTTTACTTTTTTATTCAACGTCTACAACTTAACGTTACTTTTCTCACCTTTTCTTGTCACCTGAATTCCTTTTGCAAAGGTATTTGATGATTGTGGTGGTTGGATTTGAGAATCAGTAGACGGAGATTTGTTGATAGTTGGTGGAACGGTGGGCGACATGGATGACAAAAGCTTTGCTGCTGGGACTGGTGTTGAAGCGGGTTCAGTTTTCGTGGTTGATTTTGACGAAGGAGATGGGACCGACTCGACGGGAGACTGAGCAAAAGGAGCCGTCGTCTGTTGTTGGCAGAGAAGTTGCTGCTGCAACTCCGCATCACATTGTACTTCAGCTTCGACCAAGAAGACATTTCCTTCCTCATTTGTCCTCGATTCAATTTCACTCTCCAGTCTATATAGATATATATAAATATTGTAAATATACAATACACGTGTGTATCATCTATACGGAATACAAAAATACATCGTGGACTCGAATCTCAAATATATATATCGTACATGTTAAATATTGTACGTATACCTACTGAAAAAATCTTCTTTTAATACGTAAGAGCGATCACAAAATACAGAAGGAAATTCTGGATTTTGACTGTAGGGCCTTCAGAATTGCGTACATTCTGATGATTTAGGTAAAGGGTATACACACAATTTGGGATTTTTTTCATGACATATTTTGTGAATGGCCCTAATTGCATCCTATTTTTTTGGCTTTCTCTCTCTCTCTCTCCTCTCTCTCTCTCTTTCTCTGGCCGCCTCTTGTTCTCCCTTTCCTCAGGACTTTTTACATGGTCGTGCTTATACTAGCTCAATTCCCTATCTCTGTGAAGGCCCGCATTGTATTGCAAAGCAATCCCAATAAACTTTCTCCCTGTGTCCAACTCTTTCAATGCCCCAATCTAAATGCAAGCACGCATGAGGTACCTATTTACATCGTGAGTTTAGTTTTCAATCGAAAACTCTTCTCATGTTCTCATAGGTAAAATGTACTAAGTACCTGTACCTAGTACTAGTACCTACTCAAATTGCATGTTGAACCAAGTTAATTAAAATGGTTAGTTTGTTAAATATTTAAAACAAATTCATGGGAAAATCGGTTAAAAATGTGAAAGAGTAAGCATTAGACACGGTCAAGACTGCGTCGCTTTTTAAGACTTTCTCATAATATTGAAAAAAAATAGTAATTCTGTTAGGTTTAGGACGATTCTCTACACAATATAAAATAATACGAGTCATAAGTAATAGTGAAATTGACTTTTATTCCGACAATAATTCTGGAATTTTAGCAAGAACAAGTCGTAGGATTTTATGGCCCTATTTATAAGCGATACAAACAACTGGATTTACTTCTCTTTTTTTTTCTCGAGAGCCAAGAGAAAAAAAACGATACTATAATATAATCAAGATTGAAAAAAAGAAGAGTATTTCTAAGAAAATTGTTCTGTGTGTAGTACTTGTGAAAAGGAAATGTATTAGTTGAAAGTATTTTTTGGCAAATGTACGTACTTATTACGCATTGTGTAGTATTGCTCAAATTCGAATTCAATGTCTTCTTCTTTTTTTTTCTATTTTATCTCAAATGTGCGACAGTACTGCTGACATAATGGGAAATCCTTTGCCAAACCTACTACAAAAACATTAACAATATATACCTACAATGCTTCCTTTCCCTCGGTCTATATAGTCTGAATCTTTATATCCCATTCTTTCCTCCTCCATACAGCAACAACAAAAAAAATGTCAACTCCTACCACCACAGCACAATTAATTTTCTACAAGTCACATTGTTTTATCTTGACAGTATATTTTATGCCTTTTTTCTCTTACTGCATATAAACCACGTTATAGTGTACATTTTTTTAAATTGCTATTTATTTTATAGCTACTATGAACCACAAAATGAATTCAGAAATCCTCAATTACCAAATTATTCAAGTCACAATTGCACTTGGCAATCATTGCTTTCAAAAGTTCAAACTACATGATATGATATAATATAATTATGTAGACATAATATAATACATCGGTGTGTTAGGTACATAATAAATATATATGTATACATATTATAGAGATTTAAAAATGACTCACACTAGTTGCGAAGCTTCATCTTCACAGTCGTCAAGCTCGGAATCATAGTAAGACTCATCACTATGTACTCCATCACAATCACAGTCAGTATTATGGCAATGGGAAGAGCATGAAGAGTCCGTTGATAAACTTTCAACTTCATCATAAGTGGCAAGAACGGTATCCGTTGTTGAATCTACTCTCCTTGGGGAATGTTGTTGAGCCATGGTTTTCGTTGGTTTTGTTGGTGTTGGTGTTGGATTGGTGGTGGTGGTTGACTTGGATTTAGATGAAACATGAGAAAATTGTCGTCTACTATTACTATGAGTAGCACGTCGTTGTTGAGATTTGGATACAGAACCACCACCACTATTTGAACTTGATCCTGTATCGGAATCTGAATCACTCGGCCACTCAACTGTACCAATTTTCATATTACTACTACTATTAATATTATTATGTTTATGATGTGAAGTCTCGGGAGCTGGTTGTTGAATTTTAGTATTGACTACACTCAATCGGGATACGATAGAATCATGACTTGAGTTTGAAACATAATCTTTAGCCTGGGTTCGACTTTTTTTATTCTTCTTTTTCGAATTACTATTCACAATTAATATGGACGACTGTTTTTGTTTTTGCTTGGATCTAGATTTAGAGGATCTGGATGAACTGGCTACATGATGATGGGATTCATTATTATTTGATCCAGGGAATAATGTTAAACTTGAAAGCACTTCTTCGTCTTGAGAGTCTTCTTCAGATATTTTATACATATCAGGATCTAGGAGTGCTCGACGCTCGGCCATAGTACTCTGATATAACTATATTATCAGTTATATTTCAATCTATAATAATATAATAATAATCATTTATAGTAACAATAATATTATGTCACCAAATTTATGTTAAGTATTAAAAAATCGTATCAATCAACCTTTTAAGTTATTATATCATTTCTTATTTGATTTGCTTGATAATTTTTCAGTAACAATTTCAGTATCAAAAATCAAAAATTGTCATCAATCATATACCTTATGAGGACAGAGCAAAATAGACAACAACAACAACTTCAAGAGTCTGAAGGTGGATGATTTCCTGGAGAAATTTCTGTCCACATTATCACAATCAAAATCTTTTTACACGGCATTTCTATACCAAAAGTCACTCAAAAAATGCAGCTTGAACATAGTTACGAGCACAGTTTTGTATAATAGGCATATAGGCAACACGAATACACACACCACACTTTTATGTTATTAAATAATGTATATACTTTTAAATTAATAATATTTAAGAACGATGACAAACTAAAAAAAAAAAAGCAAAAAGCCCTTTTTCACTCAAGAATATAAATTGATTATCCCACTCATTGTTGCAGGTAATAGACTCGCTCATTGTTGATGTTGTGGCTCGAGAAAATGCCTCCGGGCGATTTCCCATCATCATCCCTGCAATGCATTTATTTCCCTCTCGTCTTTTATTTTCATTTTCATTCTCTTGCTGAAAGCTCGAATGTTTTCACACATAGCGATGGAGAGAGAGAGAGAATTGCATAGGAAGAGGAAACAGCAAAAGAAAAAAATACACGGTCTCAGAAAAACCCCTTCCATTTAGTTTACTTTATATACTATCGAGAGTTCTTAGTTTTCCAGTCAAGTTTGTAGTTTGAACAGACTGGAAGAACGTTGTGAAGAAAATATACGAACTTGAACTCATATAGGCTCACCACACGTACATATAAGTACTTCATATAAATATAGACACAAGTCTCCATGTACATATATATTTACGTATATGTCTGTAGTCTGTATGTACAATACAAAATTGAAAGTGAAAAGTGAGAATACATACTGAACATACTGAACAGAGTGTTAGTCTATTCAGTGCTTTCAGTCTAGCAAATGCTTCTTTGTACGTATATTATATATATATAGAGGTTTGTGTTGGGAACTTTCGTGGGGTTTTCTCTCGTCGTTTTCTGTGTGTGGAAACTCGCACTCACTCACTCACTCTCTTTCTCAAAACTGTGCGTCCGTCTTTGCTGCTGCCTTTAAGTAAATATTGAAAATTGAAATATTATGCGTGTGTACAACGTGTATGAAGAAATCATAAGATACACTTGTGTGTGTTTACGTCCCCTGTTTGGCAAAATTGATATAAAATGGCAAAATCATATAGGTAGGTTATATATGTATAGTTATATATAAATAGTATGACATGATAAAGTTGGAGTCGGGGAACATGTACACTCATTGTATGAGTTTTCAATATACATATATTACTGACTGAGGATGAGGACTATCGTCTATAGCGATACAAAAGTTATGGGTTAGGTCTATGTATAGGTATAGTGTACATATTTTCAAATAGGGAAAAGGGAAAAGCATTTTAGCACACAGTCGGTGTGCTAAAAAAAATACATTCAAGTTTCTCGGTTTCGTTTCATTGTGGATGTCTATACAATTATAGATATGTGTGTGTGTGTATTTCCACAGGAAGGATTCGCGTTTCAAGTTGGACTGTTGCTCTTGCGATTGCGTCTCATGGCTGACTGTATGAAGGCCTGAGTGAGTGTGTATGCATATCTATATGATTGTATGAGGTTGTGAGATGTGTGTGTGTATGTGTGTGTGAAAATGTAGTTTATATACGGTAAAGTTTAGTATATGTATAAAATCGGTCTATGTACAGACAAGGAATATGTTGCATGTTGGAACTTCTCTGGGAGAGCGAGAGAGAGAGAGAGAGTTTGGAGGCATAAGCTTAAGCATCCTGGTCCATGGTCTATGATATTACTTTTTATTTCATATATATATGTATATGATTATATGGATACCCTCCTTTGGTAATACTGGTTGCTGGATACTCTCCTTTGGTTTATGTACATGAGTATACATGAGTGTGCATGGTGAAAGCTCTCTCTCCCTGTCGCTCTTTCTCTCTCTGTCTCTATCTGTATGTAGGTAAAGAAGAAGTCGGCTGGAGTTTTCCCGTCCTATCCTAAGACTGAACACAAAGTTGGAGAGATCGATAGCTGAAAACATTGGCTCCCTCAGTTTTCCACCAACTTGTTCCCGAGCCGCCGAGGAGAGCCTATATAATGAAAGACCCGGGTTGTTGTGCATCAAAATTTCCCACTCCCTTCCAGGGTTCCAACTAGAACACATCGTTCGAATCAGAGCGAACAGCTCGATCACACTACACACACTCTCTCTCACATATATACATTCACTTCCACGTCACATCCACTATCCTCAGATTAAAGACAAAAACAAGAAGAAGAAAAAACGTAACCCACACTCCTCGCACACACTAACGATAGGACATCAAAAAGAACTCTTACCAACAAGGTGAAAGAGAGAGAGAGAGAGAAGAAAAAAGTATATTTTATAACCCAGGAAGTGGATTTACTACACGCCGATTTCAAAATCCTCCAATTTCCTTTTCTACTTACTCGTTTCGTCGTGTGTGTTTGTGTATACAGGAACAAAAGTGAGAGGAAGACAGAGCTAAGAGTAAAAAAGGGAAAAAAGGGGAAGAAAAATCCCTTTCCAACTTCCTCAGCAATATACGCAAATAATATCAATTGTCCAAATATTCAACAAAGTGAGAAAGGGAAAACGATTCTCAATACATTTCAAAAGAAAGAAAGAAGGAAAGACATTAAATTACATTTGAAAACGAAATCTGTTTTATTCATATTTCCTTCTTGACTCCTCTGACACTTGAATTCTTGAAATCTTGTATATGTAAAAAAAGAGAGAGAAATTCTGTATATTTGCGATCGCTCTCTCTGTGGTGGTATAGGTACAGAATTTAATAGTGTGCAAATTTCTTGTGGTATCCGTTTTATTCCATTTTGGTGGTCTGTCGCGTTTCCCAGATAAGCTGGGTATAAGTGAAAAAATATTCTTGAAGAGTTCTTAAAGGAGAGAGAGAGAGAGAGAGAGAGGAAAAAAACAACTTGAGTATTCCACAGAGCAAAAGATTACGAAACTTTTACAATTCTAAAATTTCTTAGAGGAAACAAACAACAGTTGATATATATATTTGGGAATATATGCAAAAAAAAGAAACAAGTTTTCCCTTTACTGTAATTACGCTTTGGACAGACTGTAAATTTGGACACGGCTGGAGTAACTAAAAATAACCAAGAGCAAAAAAAAAACAGTATATTTACTGAAACAAATGTCTACATTTACCAGTTAAATTTTTATTTCCTGAAGGCTCCATAATAAATAATATTATCCCTGTATACAACCAGTTTGTGTGTGTGCCGTTTTTTTAGTGTTTGTAAGGAGCCGATCGGCCTCACAACTCTTTCTCTCTCTTCCAATTTGATAAAAAAGTTGAGAGGAGAACGTGGACGTGTGTAAAGAGTTTGAGGAGTAAATCACAATTCCAAGCAACTGCTCCTCGCACCACACAGAGAGAGTTTTCCCTCCTCTTCGCGTACGTCCCACTTAATTTGACTTCATTTATGCGACCGCCTTGACTAATTACCTTGATAAGAACTTGCCAAAAGTTTACCACAACTTGACAATTTAGTCTTCTCACGCTTGAAATTACTTTTCAACAAAAGACGACTTCATTTCTCCAAGAAGGAAAAGAAAACAAAAAGAAGACGGGACAGAAAAATAGCAGATTATTTTTTTATTGGAGACTTAGTAATCACATCTGAAAAAATTCAATTGGGATTGGCATGAGAAATATTATAAAAAATCTTCCATCAAATTAACAAACTGAAATCATTTGATTAATCAAACCGGGAAGAAAAAAACTTGGGAACGAAAAGGGGGGAAAAAATACAACACTTGTTCTCTGGCTTTTTTTTTCTCGTTCTTTCACTCCTGTCCTGTCTAAAGAAAAACTTTGAGCACGCGGCCAAGAAAAATCCAGAGAGTGAAAAGGAGTTGAAAGCATATATAGAGAGAGAGAGAGAGAAAGAAACAAGAAGCGCAAGTGAGAGGAAGAAAAAAAAATCGAAATCGAAAACCAAACGAATAGGGAACACAGTGAAGGTGAGATAGTTGGGTAAAATTGAGGGTGAAACTTTGTCGGAAAATTCAACCTAGTCGTTTGTTACTTCATACTTCATGGTTCTTTTTTCTTCTGCTCTATTTCCACGGACACTTGTTCTATCCCATTTCCACTAGCTGCTCAGAGGATAGAGCCAAAAAATTGCCAGCCGTCGTCCTGGACTCAAAGTCTTCTCTTTCCTGTATATACTAAAAAAAAAAAAAAACTGAACACTCAACAAGAAAAGCGCTCGTAGATTTTATGACGCTTTTCTCACAGTCAAAGACTCACTACATATAACTAAATATACACATAGTGTAAATCATACTCGTAGCGTATACCAACACCAACCAAGAGAGAGAGAGAGAGTAAAATTCCTTGACTCTGTTCAATGCCCCATCAAAAGTTTTCTTTTCATCATAAAGACACTATTGTCCGGGCGAAAGGCGACAAACGTTAATGGAAAATCCAACTGAATTTCCTTCACTCCACCATCACCATCATCACGATCACCACCATCACCATTCTCTCCACTATTATTCAACACATTAAAGTAAATCGTGTTAACTCATTAGAAATCTATCTGTGAAATTACCCAAGGAACTATTATTAAAATTATATACGGACACACCATCATGAATTCTCTTTTGAACAACTCAAAGCAGCCTTTACATTTATAATCCCCAAACTAAAAAAGTATATATAAATTGCCTTACTTCTCCAGTAAAAAAAAAACATTACTTTGGTGCTACTAAAAACATCAAACGGCATTTCACCATATCTTTAGGACAAAGTCCCTATAAATTGGAATTGGAAATTGGAATTGAAGAAATCATCCAAATTATCCAATACATAATCTTTTTCTAAAAGGGAAGAAAGAAACCCAAACCAAACCAACTCCCCAAAAAAAGAAACAACAAAAACTAATGGAAGAAGATTTTGCCTTGGGAAGAACTAACAATAAGAGTACATAGAGAGATTAATGTTGGCAGGAACGGAAGCTCATCATTCCAGCTCCAGTTACAATTCCCTGGATTGTCTGTCTGTTCATCTACAATAATAATAAGAAGAAGAATAGGAGGGAATCCAAAGATATACATCTGTATTCTGTAAGTATACAAATAAAGAAAGAGATACAGAGAGAGAAATAGACAGTGTGGGGGGATCCAGAAATCCAGATAATCAAGGAGCTATAAGTGCTAATGTTTTATTGTCATTCCAGTGAACACTTGAGATATCAAAGCTAAAGTCCAAGTGTACACACTTGTTCCGCTGAGAAGATTTGAGCTGGAGAAAGTGGCTAGTTTTATTTGTTCTCACTCTCTCTCAAATCCATCTCTGGCTCTTGAGAAGAAGAAGAAGTAGAAAACCAAGTCAGAGAGGAAAGGATAAACTTGAACGGTTTCGAATTTCTTCCTCCAACCTCCACCAAAGAACACTTGAATCTGATCCTGTATATATTACTTGACAACTCTCGTTCCAGTGAAAATCTAAAGAAAAAAACAAATCTGAGAACACGTGGCGAGTAAAAAAAAAATATATATATATAATAAACTTGAGAGAGTTGTTCCATTCTGTCCAGTTCAATTGCGGGGAAATATAAAATTTTAATGATGGAAAATGATCCCGTGGTCGAGTTCAACGTGGGAGGAGTTATTTACGCCACTCAATTAAGCACCGTCAAAAGGGAGCCTGGTCGCCTTGCTGAAATGTTTTCACAAGGTAATAAAAATAAAAAAGTCACATTGACATTGACATTTGTCTTATATTCAATTTTCTAGTTCAATTTTTTATAGTATGATTTGACAGATATATGACTTTGGAAACTACAATATAAATTCCGACAACCAGAAATGAAAGTATTAAATTTCGAGTCTGAAATGTATTGATCTACGATAACTTTTTGGGGGTTTACTCAATCCTATTTTCTATTATTGATTCATTATTTATGATTTTGTGGAGTCGGTTTCTTTTGCTACCTGATTGCTTTTATTATGCCTATGTCTGTTTGCTCATGGAATGAAATTGTTTTGTACTCGTCTGGGAATGGGATTTCATATTGTCGAGTCTATCGTATCACAAGTCTATCAATTGACTAATTTATAATTCATTATCATTATTATTATAGAGCTACTAATATATAAACTGTGCCGTCACGCTTCTCAATTAAATTCCAAGCTTATTTATTTATTACGCTATATAAAGGATTCAGGGATTTGTCTACACAAAGTAAAACCATGGCCAATTTCAATATAATTATGCCTAAAGAATTTATATCTTTTAGCACTTCATGGAAGAGTTGAAATTTTATTTGGTACTGTCATCCGTTCAATTGACCAGCTTTCCACATGAAATGTTTTCATTTTGACTGGGATAATCCGTAATGCTTCATGCACAAAGAGCTTTTTCTTAGACACGAATGAACGACAAACCGAATAAACTGGACATATAAATATTTGCAGAATTGATTAGAAACATTTGAATGAAATAACTTACTAATATGAAGTCAATGTTTTTCCATTTGTGTCTGTGTGTGTATACATTACATTACATTACAAAACAACGGATGCATCCCGCCAAGACATCAAAATTCTCTCACACAAGAGTAAAGTAAAAAAGAAACCAGGGAAACCTCTTAATTAAAAGTCAATTAGAAATAATTGCAGGCCGATTACGTCAATTATTTTCTGCACTGTACCTGGAAGAAACTTGTTCTTTTGACGCTTTGTAAAATAGTTTTCCCGGAGTCGACTCTTTGCACTCTAATTGTTCATTTGAGTATCGACCTTGTGAAATACAGGTGGGAAGGAATGAAAGTACCTATGAACAAAGAATTAGGTGAAACTACTATAGTTTTGCAGCTCATCTGTATCTACATATTCAGCTTCACCAGCTAAACTTTCTCCTCATTTTGCTCATTCCAGCTTCAGGATTTTTTGCTCACCTGTGAAATTATTACGATTCCAAATAAATAAAAAAAACGGAATAAAAATTCTTGAGCGTACACAGCAGCAGCTGGAAAGATTGGGAAATGGAGGGAAGAGTGTCATAGATAAAAATATAAAGGAATAAGGGAACGTTTGTATGTGTCTATGGGGAAATCTGCTTAGAAAGAACCAATACACACAACAACATATACTATTTTCTTCCATGCGTATCTATAAAGAATGAAATTTTTTGTATCTGTATATATCACTAGTGCAGGCAGGCAATGTAAATGGCTAATGGGTTCACAATAAAACAAGTGAGTATGTATCTGTATAATGGAAATGCATTTGGAGATCCAATAGTGAGAGTTAAAATAGAGAAAGAGAGAGAGAGAAAACCCGAATCGTACTGCTGTAACACGTGAAAAACTATGGAACCACAGTTATGCTTGGATGAAACTATTGACTTTCTCCATGGCTGCTTTCTCTTTTAAGCCATCTTCTCTTTGTCAGAGTCAGAGTCAGAGTCACAGAGGAAGAGGAGTGTGCACTATATATACCATCTCCAAGCTGTACCTTTGTACTTACACGTTATGCAGCCATTGCTACTCCTGCTCCAGCTCTCTCCTCATTCTCCTCTTCCACTTCAATTTCGTACATCTTTTATCTAGAGTCAGAACGGAATCCAAAGCTCAAGCCAGATCCATATATACTGGCTTGCTTTCCCATTCAGCATAGCTTACCAAAAACATATGCTCCTTTTTCTTCAATTCTTCTTCCGTGGAACGGAAATCGCTACCCTTGCTTTCTCTGTCTGTCTCTCTCTCTCGTTCTCTTTCTCGCTTTGGGGAAAACTTATTACTGATGTACAGAATATCGTATGTATGTATATATATATATATCGTACACAGATTGTAGGAAATATGTTAGCATGTGCTACGGAGATTTTAACTCCGCATATGGAGAGCAAGTGGAGTCGTCCAATATATAAAATATTGTATAGCCGTAAGTAGGAATCCTCTCATCCGCAATCACGGACGACGAGTGTATTCGTAGACAGTCAAAAAAACTTACAATAGTGATAAGACCACAAGTGCTCGCCGTATATGTACGATATGGATGAACTAGTTCAATTCCAGTTCCGCAATCCTAGAGAAACGCGTAGAATGATCAACTTTCAAAGGAAACCATTTCCTTTCGGCAACTTTCGACCGTAACAAAGTCAAAGTAGTCCCAACGAGGAATTCAACATTTAAACATTTGTGCTTTGTTTTTTCATTTCCATTTCCATATGTTCCGTGGGTTTACCAAAAGCAAATGTAATTTTACTTGATATTCTGAACAGGCTAAAAAGAGTTTTGAGAGTTTTTATCAGTATAATGTAGTATAGCATCTCTCCTTTGACTATTCGACTAAAGTCTAAATCTAAATACTTAAATCCAACCTAGAATGAAAAATCTACGTTTTGTTTTATGTTTTAGGTATTTTCCCCTTTGGTATTTAGCTTTGGTTTTGGTTTTCGATCCAAGTTGTGGTCTATCAACGTAGAACGACTTTCAGAGATTGAAAACTGGGTGACTCCATTTCGTTATAGGAAGGGTTTAAAAATGTTAAACGTCACCCAGTTGTCATGGTAGTTTTTATGGGTGTTTTTAGATAATTGTTTGATATTCTCCGCTTCGTCAGTACTCCAACTTGGGAAGAAAATGCAGTGTACAGGGCCTTAGAGAAGTTTGAAGCCAGATTTAACATAAGTTCGTTTCAACCAATCAAATTGTAACTCCTCTTGGGATGAAAGGCCTTGGTTACAAATTAAACAAAATGAGTTGACTCCACCTCCAGACACTTTTCAATTTGAAAATGGATCTGAATTTGAGCAGAATTGTGTCCACAAAGTGGCCAAGGAGTCGTCACAACGTGAATTAGACACTTTTTCCATGTTCACAGTACGTAATTACACGTTTGACTGTATTTTGGTAACTTGTCATGAAGTTTTTCATCGAAAAACTATGAACAGTAGGCGGAGTAAATTCGCGGAGATGTTGCTCCGTTGGATGATATTTTCCCAATATTATTATTATTGTGACTCAAATGTATGTTTACGTTAAAAAGCCTGTAACTGGCTCTGGATGAGTATACAGATGGATTTTCCTCGTGTATGAATCCGATCTATGCATGTGCACACATATGATGTTCATATTATATTGTGAAAGCTCATTTTCTTCACGCATCATCGACCACTCACTTTGTGTGAAAGTGGGGGCCTATCAAGTGGATTTCAAAGAACTTTCATTTCAAGCCCTCCCCAATGGAATTTTTTTTTTTTTTAGTATAGGCAACAGAATTTGCGAGTGTGTTGGATTGGATGTTAAGGGAAATTCAAATAGACATTTTACATGAAAAATGTGAGAGAGAGATTTGAGGATATTACAGATTTGGATGTACAGACGTGGATGAAATCTCAAATTTCAGGAATTCACTACTAAACCATTTTACTATTTACCTACAGATATGTAGTATTTTCATTTGGGAAAAGCACAAAAATGTTCAGGAATGGAATTAAAAGGGAAGCTTAGTATACCTATTTCCATGCTTTAGTCGGAAGAATTCAGTATTCTGGATTTGAATTTTCAAACGATTAAATATTTAGATACTTTTCAATTACACATTTAGAGTTCTTGGACAATAGAGAGGTTGTAATTCCATACGATTAATCTACGCATGAAAAACCGTTCGGAAGAAAGCTAGAGTCACAGTCTAAGGATGTGTATTGAGAGTAATAACAGACACAAAAAGTCTTTATAAAAAACTTTCAGCCAGAGGTTTTTTGGAAATTCGTATTTTGGAGCTGCCGCAGAACCAATGGGATTTGGAGACTATGTTTTCCATTCACTTGTTATAATGCATGTTTTCTCTGTTAGCCAATAGAATCGTGAGACTGTATTCACATAAGTCAACACAAGCGTACATACCAAAAGAGGAGTTGAAAATAGAAAACTTCTGGGCCGCCAAAACTTAAACTGACTTCTGCTCTGGTTGACAGTTTTATAAAGACTTTTTGTGTCTGTTATTACTCTCAATACACATCCTTAGACTGTGACTCTAGCTTTCTTCCGTACGGTTTTTCATACGCAGATTAATCGTATGGAATTACAACCTCTCTAATGTGCCTACATGTATTATATGTATGGAAATGCACATGATTCTCATCTCTCACACCCTTCTCATTCTAAATTGAGAAGAAAAAAACATGGCAGTTGTGTTTTTCTCATGGTATATGTACAGATATACGATAGGATATATTTATTTGATATCCAAGAGCATTTTGCATTTGGTATTTATGTCTTTCTCTTTTGTCTGTGAAAATGAAGACAACTCCTTTGCATGGAGTTGAGATAGTAAAATAGGGGAAGTGGAAGCATGAGAGAGTCAACTTGTACTTGAAGAGAGAGAGAGTTTCAAATTGTTTCGCACTGAAATATTCATTAGGGCAGAATATAAGACAGATGACAGTCTCTCGGATCTCTTGGTTGCTAGTCGTTGACATTTCTAATGGAAACTCTGTTTGTTTATACATATATATTCTGGGTCCTCTTCAACTCAACTTGATGCTTCAACTCTCAACTACTCCTAACTAACAGCATAATCTCGTTTCCGGAAATGTCTGCATGCTAATAATAAAACCGAGAGAGATTCTTCCGAGAGTGTAAGTTTCCGATCGTTCGAATAAGAGACAAATTCTTCTTTGTCCATATGCTTATCCACTTTGTATATAAAACACAATTGAAAACTTTACCCTTTTAAGTTGTCAGCCAGGTTGACATTTCCAACGGATCAACTAAACTATAAAGTCATTTCCACAATATTTCAATCTGTGAGACATATGGGAAGGCCATTTATGTTAATATTTATTCAAATAGGTAGTAAAGTTCCTATAGATATGTGGGTGTTGAAATAGGGAAATTCATAGGGAAATATACAGATGTAAGATATATGTGGTGTGTGGTGATGCAGGATTTCGGAGTGCACTCCGAACGAACAGGACATGGCGACGACGCATAATATGGACGGTGAATAAAATGAAATGAGTGATGAATTCTGTCCAAGAATATGATAGGACCTGCACAGACTAATAATTTAATGTCGGAAATCGACGTTTGAATTTTTATATTCACATTCCTCGAGTCTTCTGGCGGACAGATGAAAAAAATAGAAGAAAAAAAACTTTACCTGCAAATATCACAGAAGCTTGAAGCTTTTTTTTTTTTTTCGTCAACTTATGCTCTAAGCTCTAGTGTTGAATTCACAATGAGTGATGAAAAGGAGTTGGAGTGGCTGAGAGAGGAAAAATGAATAAAATAAGGGAAAGGGAAACTGCATGTGGAAAGTCGCTCACGCAACGTCAAAAGTGTGTGTAATACACGCTACAGCTGTGTATGTGGTAAATGAATGAATGAATGGGGCTGGTGAATGGAATCAAGTTTGGTAGTGATTTCATTAAAGACTGGGGATGAAAAATATCCCGTGTCACATTAACCTATTGATGAAAAAGCGGGAGGAGGATTTTTCTTCCTCCTCTCTCTCTCTCTCTCTCTCTCTCCTGTACATATATACGAGTTCACATCTGAAATCTGGAGTCTGGAGGTAGTGAGTAAACATGGAGTATACATATTCCGTTCCCTTTCACCTATGCACTAGCTACTATGTATGTACCTACTATGTATAGCTTGTATGTAGGTTTTATCAACAAATCCCCAACGGCCTTCTCCCAGCTTACAAACCAACAGGGCGGCACATTATAATCTACTTTATCTACGCAATCTTGGCTTGGCTTGACTTGACTTGACGGTGAGCTTCAATATCTCCATACCGCAGTCATAATAAGCTTTTTGTATTTATCCACAGTTCCACACACAACTATTTTTCTAGCTTTCCTCCAGTGATCCCAATAGAGTCCGTCTTATTTTCCCTTTACCATGTGCTCTTATATGTAAAGTCATATATTGTGAATCATGAATCACAGTGTGCAAATTTGTTCAAAGTACAAGTAAAACTTGTAGATAAAATACAGCATACAGCTGAAATGTGTGTGCAAATCGTATAGTTCTTCCTTTTCTCCTCTTATTTTTAGTTAATCCCAAATTATCTTGCATTGCACACCTGAAAGCTATTTTTTCCTTTTCCCCAGTCAGTCCATGTACAGAATCTTTATTTAAACTGAGATTCGTTCAATAGTTGAGTTAAATCTGGAATCTCCCAATGTACCTGTGCATTGTTGATCATTTTTCCTTACTAAATGTAAAAGTATTTTTGTATTTGTGAACTATAAGTTTTTAATGGAATTGATTTTTCCCGTTTTCCCCTCTCAAAGTATTTCTCCATGACTTTATTCATTGTTCATCTGAGTGGGAAAGGGAAGATTTCGGGAGAGAGAAAGAGAGAGAGAGAGAGAGAACTTTCGTTGGAATGAGTAGACAACAGGGGATATTACATAACTCTATCTGTATACGGGATTGTATGGAAGAGAACAATGACGGATTTAAAATCGTACTCCAATTCCATGTAGATGTAGAACGTCGTCCCTCAGATTTACGAATATAGGTATAGTATGTATAGACTTGGAGAAAATCGACAGAAATGAGGTAGAAGAAGAAGAAGATTCGCGTGGTGGCCATAACAAACACACAAAAACATTCTCATGCGTTGAACTGGATATATCAGTAGGTAGCTCCTGCTCCTGCTCCTGCATTTGTTCTCTGCAATGATCCTTCGTCCTCCTATTTACGATATATCTACATTGCATCTACAGTGCTGGAGACAGCTCTTTTGGGCCCTGCCACCATCATACACACACAATCTAGAAAATCATGGTTATATGGGCATTGTATTTGTGTGCATGGATGGATGGATGGAAGTATCGCAGATCGGATTATGTCCCACTATTTATGTCTATGGAAAAATAATTTGGACTGTGTGATATAAAGTGTGTGTATAAAATAAAATCTATAATTCTACAGTGTATAAAATACATTTTGCATTCTCCATGGTCTATGTACATATCGTACATATAGCTATCCATGACATATGTGGATGTGGACGTATATGTATATATGTAGAGTATAGAATGTAAAATATAATTTCATTTCACTTTACGAGTCTAGAGCTAGACTATACACATTTTTGTGTATAGCTCAAACGAGACACATATACACACATTACACACACACACCACCGCCAGCAGATCATTGCCTTTCAATTCAGACCTCACTCGGAGTTTTTAGCTCGAGCTCTATGAACTGTCGTCATACGCGGTTGTGCGTGAGTTTGTATTTCCAGGAGCAGGAGTACATACACACTAGATAGACTGAGTCGTTTTCAACTTGAGCTCCGGTTTCTCCCCGTTTCTATATAAATACACAGAGAGACAGAGACACAGTGCACTCCACACTCCACACTTCACTGTGGTTTTCGTCTCTCGCATGAATCCAAAACACAAATTCAAAAATTGTAGAGCCCCACCAGCTTCAACTTCAGCCTCCATGTCAGTCTACACAACTTCAAGGTCTATAGTAATGGAATCCAAAGATTCTTGATCCAATGCCGTGTGCTACTGGGAAAACTCACAAACTCTCTCTCTCTCCCTCTCACTTTCCTTTCTCTTTCTCTCTCACAGACGGAGAGAGAACAAAACCTGAACTGCAATAGAATGGAATTTGGATATGATGCTCTTTTTCTCTCATGAGTTTCCCAAAGGCTAAATGCATTCACATCACATGACTTCTTCCTCGCATATCGTTTATGTATATGTAGAATGTAGACTACAAAACTCACTTGATATTCTCTCCCATACATCACGTTTGACTCGAGGAAATATAGAAAATTTGGAATGAATGTAATATTTCTCCCTCAATTTCCACCTCAACTCCATTCTCCATGACTTTTCTCTCAACTTTTCGACTTCTTTTAACTTTCCAACTTTTTCTATGAGGGTTTTTAGCTTAATTGTTTGCATAATTAAATTTGCATTTATCTCATCGATTCAAGTCGATTCAAATTATTTAATTTCATATTCTGTGGGTTTTGAATTTGAATGTTGAGCCATCAACAAAAAATTGGAGAATGCTTTTAAGTACTTTGTATGACTGTGTGTGTGTGAGTGAGTGAGTGGTTGTGTGTGGAAGTCTGGATGAATTTTAAACTGAGCTTTAGGTCATTGGCACAGGAAATTTGATACTAGAATAAACAGAGGGGTTCTTTCTCTCTCTCTCTTTCTCGTGTCCTCTATTTGGTTATGCATATTTTATATATAGAGAGTGTAAATCCTGGTTTATTTGGTAGTGGTGAAAGTATCGGGTTCTTTGTGTTGTAGAATCTATGGCCATAGTCAGATGTCCGTAGTTGTTAAATAGGGAGTTGGATTTTGAGTTTGGAATAGAAATAAAAGAAATAGAGATAGGAAGAGTTGAGAGAGAGAGAAAGAGAGAGAGAAGAAGAAAAGATGCAATAGAATTGTATTTATTTGTTTAGTCGTAAAAGTAGCTGTTTGGAAGACAGGCTTCAGTTTTACGATGGTAAAGGCACTCAAGAGTCAACACTAAAAGTGCCAGTCGATAAGCCTAAAGAGGTGGGAGTAGTTCCTCCTTTTCCTTTTCGTTAGTAGCAGCAGATAGGCCCAAAAAACTTGGGTCCCAAAAAAAAGGGAGAGAGAGAGAGAGAAAACTCAAACCAAAAGAGGAAGAGAAAGAGAAAGAAGTCGGGGGGAAAACAGATATGTAGAACTCATGTTTACTATTTAACTTATCCCGTATACTCTTTACTATTTACTACACACACACAATCACTTGTGTGTATATGTACACGCATGATTTCTTAACTTGAAGAGTGAGCTTTTGGGTATCAGTATCAGTCTCTCACAGATAGTTTGTACTTTGTACTTTGTTCATGTATGGAATGGAATGGAATGGAACGCAGACAGTCCGCTAATATACACAGATCAGGAAATTCCAAAATGGGAAAAGAAACACAATGGAATGGATTCTTTTATTTATTTCATTTTCATCTCATCATTTTCCCCTTAGTTAATACATTTAGTTCTTTTCAATCTCATTGTCTGTACACATAAAATTTCACCATTATCAAGTCAAGTACAATGTGTGTTTTGTTTTGGTGTTAGTGTTAGTGTGAGTGTTGCTATTTCCTCTTCATTGCCCTTGCTTTCAGCTTCTTTTTTTTGTGATGAACTGATGAAACGATTTTAGTTCAACTCTGAGAATCATCCGAATATTTATCTGATTCACCATACGTAATTTTTCTATTGACTGAACACAAAATTGGGTTTAAATATTTGATCAACTTCTTTCTCCGTGAACTTGAAAATTGCCTCTGGGTACAATAAGGAAACCAGTCAGGGTCATTGGAAATAAAATACTTTTCTTTCTTTTTCTCTTATTTTTCATGCATACCTATGTAAGTACATTTGCACATGTTCAAAAATGTATTGTATACCGTTCAAAAATCTAAATATTTATTATTTTGGAGAAAATTATGGTCTAGGAAACTTAACAGTCAGTAAGGGAGAAAAATGATATTTTGAATTTAAATAGAAACCATTTTTAATCAAATAAAGCCCACGCCTTTGTATTCAGTGAAGCGAAGTCAAGTTTTCATAATTATAGTGGCGAAAAAAATCAATATTGTTGACATTTTTTTGAATTTTTTGAATTTGAGCATACATACATACATACATATGCTTTACAGTCCACCAAGCTTCAGATGACTGAACGTCTGTTCTCCCAGCAGGGACTCGTCTACTAGAGAACTCGAATAGGCCTCCTACAGTCCAGTTTGTATATGAATTTCAGAGGGCCCTGTACCGTACAACACAGAGCCATACAGCATGAGACCAATCACAAAATTATCTATTTTAAGGCAATACGGGCTTGGAAAAGAAAATTGAAGAGAAAAGATTAATAATTCATTTATACTAAAGAAATGACCAGTTGTCAATGTATACGAATGTCAATGTTGATTTTACAACACACGGAAGTTCACATTTGCCGTTACAGCAGCAGTTGTTGAAACTCGAGACTCGAGAAAGTAAATCATAGGCTTTATATATATATATATATATAATATATTCTGCGTGTGTACATGCTCGTTGAGCGTGGCGACAAGAGCTCCAGTGGAAAAAATATCATCAACCATGTTGTTCTATTTCCGGTTGGTTTAAAACTCTGTGTGTGTCTATTTATGTTAACTTGTAGGTTTGGAGGCCGTCCCGCGAGACTCGAAAGGAAAAGTTTTCATCGACAGAGACGGCGTCTTGTTCCGTTACATCCTCGATTATTTGAGAAATCAGGTATGTCTTCATTCATATATACATAATTCATTCATGCAGTCTCGTACAATTAAACTTTTTTCCATTTGCACATGATTTTATTGACTAAGTAGCACAACTACATGCTTTTACAGGTATTATTACACAATTATAATATCCGTGCATTCATTTCCTTAGTCAGATTTGAAGGTTTCAAGGTTTTGGATGAAGATAAAGATAAAGATTGTGAAGTCGTGAATAATAATCTTAATCTTACCTATACATTTTTTTTTTGCATTTCTTATTTTATTTTAGAGTGTCGTTCTCCCGGAAAATTTCCATGAGAAAGCAAGACTCCGGGCAGAAGCTGAGTTTTTCCAACTCGATGGACTTCTTCGTTCCCTTGACGGTAACTAAAACTCACTTGTCCTATCACTCTTTAGTCTTTCTCTAACACTTTTTTACACACACTCATATTCATACATACCTATGTATATATGCTCATCCATACATGCACAGTAGTTAAAATACACTATAGACTACGAAACTTCTTCTGTTCTACCATCTATAGATATGTACGCATCAACCATTCGACTATCAGCCAACCATAATCTAGCCTTTTTTTCACTTACTTCCCCCCCCTCCATTTTCGACTACTCACTCAAGTTTACAACTGGAGAACTCGTAGGACGAGCAAAGTATGGAGACGACGACGACAAAACTCCTCGACTTCTACCTTACTTATTTTTCTTTTCTGTCTCCTGATCTCCATCGTCGACTCTCTATCTCTATCTCTCTCTCTCTAACTTACTTAACTTCCTTTCCTATTTCTTCACTTGGTTCTCCTCAAGTCAAGATTTCCTTCCACGTCAATGTAGGTACAAAGAGTAAAAACAGAAGAATGTTTATGGGAAGCGGAAAGGGCATTTGAATTATGTAGGCTGAAGCGGGCATGTATGTACGATATGTATACATTCAATCGTTTTTACGGTCTAGTCTCCACAGGTTAATTTTCTCCTCCTTCTTCTTTTACTATGCTAAAAAAACTGAATAGACACTCACATGAGCTAATGTAAGCGCAGTACGAACACTCTGGAAGTCTCTGTATGGAATGCACACAGGTTTTTTTTTTACATTATAATCCTCATACATCATTTTCTTTTTCATTTTTCTTTGAGCTCATGAGATATTTTCTTTGCTTCCCATGTGGGTTTGCACATTTAGTTAGAGGAAATCCAAAAGTGGAGTTTTATATGAGAATATTATCATTCCAATAGGGAAAAATAAGTATATTTGGAGCCTCATTGCTTTATCAAGCACAAAAAAAAAAAATTTCTTTGAGAATTTTAAATTAATTTTTAATTCAGTATGAGCCAGGAGTTGGTTTAAAAGTTTGGGTACATTTTTACATTGCTCACGGCGCCGTGGACTTCATTTAAAGTTCTGTAACAGGTAAACTTAATTGTATTGACCTAATGTTATCAACTCGAGTTTGGACTTCATTTATGATTTAATACACCAGAAAATAGAATCAGAATACATGTCAAGGAAACAAAATGGGAGGAAAAGGGTGTGTAGAATTTTTTCTACGCGTATTTCAAAACTATAGTCAATTGAATTGACACAAGTCAATGCAGATTGTGCATCTAATTATTTGTAAACCAAAGCAAATAATGATATGAACTTTGAATTCATTTATGGATTGCCAGGAAATATTGTCATTTCTCCTACATTGTCATTGTATTTCTCATGCCATGCAAATTTAGGCGAGTCTCTCATGAATAAAATAAATACAAACGTATGCCTTCCCTTCCTTGACTCGTGTGCCATGTCACGTCATTGGAATATAGAAATGAGGACTGACGATAAGTAAATAGTGCCAGAGAGATTTGAATGTTATCTCATTATTTATAATGGTCTCCACATATTTTTTTTCTGCTTATGCGTTCCTTTTTTCAGCGTGTCATTTCTTTACACATTGTCTACAATGACAAACAGAGCTGATTTGTGGCCTTGGAGCTCGTCAGTATTTTTCTTACTAAATCTAAAATTTTGAACTTGAAAAATAAATCCAGTGAAATCAGATTCATATGTATACAAATAAAATATTGTGACAATAAACTTTCCATTCTGACTCCTCGTATTTGCATTTCCTTTGCTGAATAAATTAAGGAATTTCTGTATCAATATTTGAGGGTTTGCATACACGCGGAAATTGAATGTAATAAAAGTCTTCTTTTTTTTTACGTCATGCCCTACATAGTCCACACAAGTTTTTTTTTTATATCCAGTGGGTGTAATATTACATTTCTTGGTGGTCGTACTTGTACTGCCTGGAGGGTCGTTTCGGTCAACAAGCAAGCGACTATAGAAATTTCATGGAGAAAAAAAAATACCCTCAGAAAAACCAGGAAAATAGTACAGAGGACTGTGGTGGAGTTACACATATTTGTGTGTGAAGTTAACACAAGTCCTCTCTTTCATTCCTTTTTTTCTGCACTAATATTTTTGTAGTGTATGTGTATGGTTTCATTTATAGCTGGAAGAGTTGCTCACTATTCACTGTATATATGCATTTGAGTTTGGGATGTATATACAATAAATGATGGTGTGTGTGTGTGTGTTTGATGCATATGATATTTATGGCGGTGAGTGAGTAGTCCCATACATTCTGCATGATTTTATTTATGCCTGCGTGGACAAATTCTACACATGCTTTGTGGTTTTACATTGCGGATGATGTTGATGCTCAAGTGAATATCTGTTCAAAGGAGACTGGACTTTGGTGTGTGAGAGCATAAACTGCAGAGAGAAAGAGAGAGAGAGAGAAACCTCACTCAAATTCTCTGCTACAAAATGTACTGTATCCATCCGAATTATCCATGGTGAGCGGAGGAGAGAGTAGTGGGGAAAGTAGAGAAGCTACTTAGCCACTGTCACTGCAAGTGGTTTTTTTTTATTTGAAGCTAAAAACTCTTCTTTTTTTACTCTGTCTCTCCTGCTCTCCTGTAAGACGTTGTGTGTCAGAGATATTCCAAGGTGGACTTTACTTTATTTTAGTGTAAAAATAAGAGGGAAAGAAAGAGAAAGTGTAGAAGGTTCTTCATGCTTTTCCTTTTCTTCTTCTTCTTCTTCGTTTTTTTTTTAGTGACTAAATTTTACGGCTACGCACTATGAAACTTGGGCAGTGTGGAGGGAAACAAACTAATGTTTTGTACTCCTATAAATATTAATAAGGTTCACTGTCACAGTTTTCACATTCAACTTTCCCTTATTTTTTTTTTATTTCCCTTACTTTCTCCAACAGCAGAGAGAGAGAGAGAGAGAAAATATGCGATGACGGCAACTTTTTTTCTTTCCCATTTTCCCTGTACATGTAGAATGTAGAAGCAATGTTTTTTTTTCTGTGTGACACATACACTGTTTGGACTACACTTTGTATTTCATATATTGTACCTACATGCATTGTACATTTGTTTGTACATCAGAAGCAAGGGATGTGCTCACATCGTACATCAACATTTTATGCATTCTGTCAGAATTTCTATTAAATTTAAATTACGACTTTTACGTGTACACTCATGTTCTCACTCATCCTCTAGCTTTCTCCTTCTTCTCTTTCTTTCTCTTTGCATAAGGATTGGATAGACTCCGCACTTGGAACGTACTTTGAGACTTTGAGTACCTACGAAGAACTTCTGATTCAATCCACTTTCGAAAATAATTTGTTCACAAACGTCCACAAGGAGAGCAAAGAGTGCAACATGTAGGTATAAAATCATTGAGGCGAATATGCAACATTAGCAAGGAAATATGGATAAAATCTCCTGAATATGACAGAATAATTCGAGGAAGACTAAGTTTAATGACATAAAATAAGTAAGTATGTTGGAAAAAAATAATAATAAAAACTTGCAGTTCTAGCTCTAACTTTAGTGCCTGAAGACAAGGAGGCTTTAAGTAAAAAGAAGAATAGCATTTTATTCAAGTGTACTGCTCTGTAAGAAACTATATAATATGTACTTACGACGAATGGGGAACGAATGAAGGGACTCAAACTATTTACATTCTACATTATAGACCGTTAACCCTTGTTTTTCAAGAAGATACTCAACTTGACATTTAGTCGAGGGTCAATTGTGAATTGTGATGCTCCTATTCTTGGTCTAAAAAAAAAATCTGGGAAATATACTTCAAGTCTGTGTCTCTTTTTCTCTTTCTCGTCTTCCAAATACTCACTTCACCTTTTCTTCCATTCTTTTTTTCCCGGTGGTCTCTCTGAAAATCGAGAGAGTCATGTTATATAGCTGGAAAATTGCAAGTCATAAGTGGAGTTAAAGTTTTATCACCACTTTAAAGAATCCGATACTCGTCTCAAGGGATTTTCCATGAAACAATGGGTAATTTTGAGGGGCCCTTAATTCACTATACTAAAATCATATTGGGAAATCATGAGTAAAGAAAAATTGAATGAGGAAAAATCCTCTTCATAAATAAGTACAGATATTGTATTATCTCTCCGATCATCTAAATTCCATTCTGAAACCACATATCTAATTCATGACTAAACACAAGGATGAAATTTTTCCGAGCGTTCTGATGTACAATTAAAATTATTAACTCTATAAATTACGCGTTGGACATTTCTTTTTCTTTTTCTCAACGATTGTTCTTCTCATATATAAATTGAGAAATTGTATGCATATTGCTCATGATGAGTCCGTGATTTTGGAGCCTCCAATGAAGCCATTTATCGAATAAATGGGAATCCAATTCAGAAGATTTGCGATATCTCACGCGCCGCGCACCCTTCAAATTAAAAATATATAGATACAGAGAGACCAAAACCATTTATATGATTTTCCCTACACAGACGAATACACAGGGCAAAGAGAAAATTTGGACAACCTTGATAATTTATTTATTAGGTTAAACTACTAGACTAGACGGATAACGGAGAACTACGAGGACCCCTGCAAATTCGTGTGTATGCCTATACGAAATGTGTATGTAAGTACCCACTCGGGTCTGCGTGGAACTGCAATCAGAGAAGAGAGAAAGAGAGAGAGAGAGAGGAATTCTATTTGCAAATCTGCTTTTAGGTTTTATTATAAATACGTTGGAGTTGAGGATTTTCTTTCTACGTTGGTTGGTCCATGTATGTTATGTACGTACTTATTATGTATAGCATTGGGTTTTCCTGTTCGCGTTTCCTCCGAGCGACTCCTCATGTATGTCGTCACTGTATATATCACTATATCACTATATCAACGAGCTCTGCCACGAAACCGTAAAACTTCTAGCGTAAGACCGCGAAAGAAGACTCTTTGACTTCTAAATGCTCAACATGTAGTCCACAATTTTCCATGTACGTAGGGAGTAGTAGGTACTTTGTTGCTTGCTGCTATATTTGTGTATGTGTGGCAATTCACTTGTTTGTTTGAAGTTGAAACTATAGTGAAAGACCGCTCATAACTCTCACTGCCCCACAACATTCTCTATTTAAACATCAAACCCAAATGTTCTCCCAAATGGTAAAATGTGGAGTCGTCTTACCTTACACGTGCCAAAAAACATTGAATACAGTACAGGACAAAGGACCCAAAAGCATCCCCTGTCATATAATTTATCATCCGACAATCCTACAATCACTCACTACACACTTTTACTCAACTCGAGAGAGAGAGAGAGAGAGGAGAGAGAGGAGAGGGGAGAGAGTGGAGAGAGAGAGAGAGAAAAGGTGGACTACGAATGCAAATGATACGAATGAGTGTTTGAGCGGTGAACTGACTGACTTGAAAGTCAATGAAATTGGCTCATTTATAGGTTGTCACGAATAGTCAGATTGTTTTTAGCCAGCTCCAACTTGAGCTTGACACTCACTCACATATGTATGTACTATGTACTGCTTTGTCAACCAATTTTAAGGGTCATGCACATTCAGTTCCACGTATTCATTGTATCTAGTATGTAGTATGTACATAGTCACATTGAGTAATCTGCACACACTGGAATTAAACTCTGTATACTTTCCCAAATATGTATAGTTTCCTTTGTATACAGATTATTAATGATTTATGAATGGTTTCATCATCATCACCAACATCAACCTTTGATTCGGTCACCGATTACCTCCACACATTTGACACAACTTGCGGTTGAGGATTGTGCAGAGTTGCACCAACATTTCCTTCAGCCGTCTATACAATTTACAATTTGTGGTGGCTTTTCGGCTGCATTTGGGATTCTTCATATATACATGTTTTAAATTTTGAGCATGTACATTGTAAACAAATGTTATGTGTGTGTGTGTGTGTGTGTGCTTACGTATACAAAATATAAATCTGTCTATAAATATTAATCCCTTGACTGTAAACATAAACTTGGATTACACGTGCTAGTAGGTATACCGTGACTTTATTCTACGGAGCATAAAGTAATTAAAAGGAGGACAGATTGGAAATCAGTATCGTATGGGGAATCGGGAATAAGTAGTTGAGAATGAAATTTTCATCCTTTCCCAATGTTATTTACTATTTTCCAAGTGGCTGCAGTAACCTTTAACTCCCGCTATACACTACAACCAATCACCATCGTTGATTGTGACTGTGGTGAGTCTGCAGAAAATGCTTCAAGAAACTCCAGGGTTTGTATCTGTAGATATTGTAAGTACGTCACTGATGCCTTTAGAGTAAATTCGGAATTGGATCACACAAAATGGGAGAGAGAGAGAGAGAAAACCAGAGGCCGTAGCCGACAGAGATGTGAACGTGAGCGCTTGATATGTGGACATTAGAAGACTCGTTAGTTTTCGACTTTCGCTATCTCTCGCTCTCTCTCTCTCTCTCTCTCTCTCTTCTGTACCTACATCCAAACGTGATACTTACTGAACCAGGGCAAGGCAGAGCAACCAAGTTAATTTCTACACGGACAGACTTACCGCCGCGTGGTATAATGGTGATGGTGTTTCTCTCTCGTCGTCTCGGTGTTCGTTTCAAGAATTTAGTCCTCTTGGACATTTTATCTAGCGTGACATCCCACGCTTCATTCACCATCCACAACCGCCACCCAAGAACCAAGAACCCCAAAATCCTTGTCACCACCGCACCACCACCACCAAATTGACCGAATTCATATAATTACAATTTCCATTACACATGTTAGTCAACCTTTCACGTGTCTTTTCATATGTGTGTTTGTGTGTATAGACGACTCGATCACTATATTCTGTCAAACGTCAAACAAGTATACCGTTTGAGTTTTTCCATTGCGAGCTTCCTTGAGGATAAAATGACAGTTTATTATAGAAAAAATGAGAGTGTGTAAAAGGTGCACAGGAGTTTCGTTTTCACAAAATAAACACAAAGGACGGGTCTTTATTTTGCCTTTTTTCTTCCAATCTCCTCCACAATACAGAATATAGAATTTCTTCTCCTGGATTCTCGTTTCAGTTTCAAATCAAAAGAAAAGACTTCCCACTATTTCCACCATGTCATTTACAACGGAATACAGAGAAAATGCCATAATATCGGTGAAAGTAAGAAGAGACTGGGATTTTATATTGTACAGAGTTTAGTTGATTTGGTTGACAATGTGTGTGTGTGTGTGACCTTATGTTTGGTTATTGGTTGTTGGCTGTTGGCTGTTGGCGAGAGGACTGGATTTGATTTCCTGTATGTATTATGAAATGAGATCCTTCCCCCCATTGCATTTTCATGTCTGTGTACATATGCATGGGTTTGCAGTTTGTAGTCACGTTACTGGAGTCGGTGGTTGAGTGGCTGGATGGAAATGCATCGGTAGGAAAGAAATAAGTGTGTACGATAAGTGTAAAAAGTGTGCACGTGGTGGAATATAAAATAGAAGAAGGAAAGTATCATATCGTATCGTATGCACATGGAGGAGGAAGCAATAACAAAGTGAGACTGGTGAAAGTTAAAACCGCAGAAGAAAGTACCCGCTTTCCCTCTGGCCGCAAAATTCAATTAGTTGGCAATTCCCTGCTGTTGCTTGTGCTTGAGAAACAATTGCCTGTCTCTCCCACATTCTGACTCTCCACGCGTTCACTCCTCCAACTGGATCCCGGAAATTCTGAATTCTGAATACTGAATATTTCGTCTCACTCTCTTTCTCTCTCTCCGATCCAACGTTCTAAACTGCATGGATGAACGCTTTGCATAATAAAACGTCATAAGTTCATATTTCATGTCCAAACTTAATATTCGTCTAGCTTGGACGACGGAGAGTCAAAGGAAAGGGGAGACGAAAAGAGAGAGAAGTTTCGGTTTTTAAATAATCTATCCTCTCATTCTTTATGGCTGGATTTTTTTACTGCCTTGTAAAAATACATACTTCCTTCCTCTTCCTTTTCCTTTTCCTCGCATCCATGCAGATACAGATACAGACATACAGATATACACATACGCAGTTCCCACCCATACAAAATATTTCCTTACTGCATACTGGCAATGAGAACACATGGGAAGAAGCCCAGTCATCTACTGCTATGAAGTCTTAAAATTTTAATTAAAATTCGACTAGCCGGAAATTGTATATCATCATGCGTACAGAGTACGGAGACAGGCGGTCCCCCCTTGTTTATTATCTTTAAATTTTCTATCTATCATTATTATTTATGATTATCCTCCTTTAAGTATATTCAACTCTCCTCCCCCCCTCCACATTTTCACACTTTATCTCCTCACTAGTTTGTAGTTACAATTGAAATATGGATTCTAACCAAATACCGTATAATATGGAGTAGAGAGATAGTCATCGTGTAATTTTATATGGACTTATTCCCAACAACAAAACGGCAACAACGTGATTTTGGCTTTCCTTTCATTCCGTTTTCCATTTCGCAAGTTTGTTAATTACTTTCCCTCCTCCTCCTTCTTCTTCTTCTCAATACTTGTTTTGTTGATTCGATGTATATTATGCTGGCCATTATTCCATGTTCTACTCAACGACTTTCAGATCAAAGAACACATTTAATTAAGGGAAGGAGGATGTGTGATGTGTGTGTGTCTGGAATCCAGTTCCTCATTGTGTGTTTTCATTAAAGTAAACGGAAATGGATATTCTTCTTCTTCAGTGTGTGTGTGTGTGTGTGTGTCCTCTCCTTTTGATCCTCCATTTATGTATTTTTACTGTATGTTTATATTTACGTGGAAATTTTAAATCACACCATTATTTTATCTGTACACACACAAAGAGACATCGTAGAAACACGATGGGGGCAGGGAGGAATCGAAAGAATTACCAGATGCGACGGCTGCGTTTAGTATTTAAGACTATACTCAATGAACTGTTTTCTATAGAAAAAAATACTCTCCCGTGGGTAAGAAAAAACAAAACGATTACCTACAGTTCCTCGTAAATAACTTGAATTAGTTGCAGCAGGGTGGAAATGAGAGAAGGGACTCTCAGGATCGAGACTCCAAACTACTTCTTTGCGTACACATTCAACTACACTGCAACCATAAATTCTGTAGGCTAGTGTCCAAGTGTCCAAATGCAAATGGTAATCCCATTGACAACTGTCTCTGACACTTCTTGCCCTCTCTCTCTTTCTCTCTCAGCTACTACGTTCTCTTCCTTGTTTTGATTTCCAACAGTACTGTTTTATTTACACTTACCTTTGTCTCTCCAGAATCCAGACGAACGTGCACAATTTCCTCACACACACTCACACACACACACACAGATGAAAGCACACATTTGGATTGGGCTTGTGCTTGTGCTTGTTCAATCTCAAATTCGTTTCCAATTCAATTGCCCTTGAAAATTCCCAATGTCTTTCAGACGCGAGTACGGACGAGTGTAAACTCATTTTACTTGGAGTCTCCAATGACTGTATCAAATTTTCCCTCTTTGTTTTGTTTCTTCTTCCTTCTCCTCCTTTGACTTGTTTTGTTTTTCCTCGTGGAAAATTACAAGCCTTTTTCTTCAACTGATGGAACAAGGAAACAAAGTATAGAATAGAATCAATACCACGAAATACGATTGCAATACGGTTGTCATTGCCCGAACAATTTCATTCTACACGGGCCCCGAGGAAAGTTACGAAGAACGTGGGGAAAGCGAGGAAGAGAAAGTGAAAAAGTGAAAGGGAAATAAAAACAATTTTGGGGAAAGAAAGAAATGAGGAATTCAACAAGGAAATTGATTGCATTTTTTATACGTCTACACAGTCTACAGTTTTATCACAGATATTGGTGACTGTGTGTGTGTGTTTTGTTTTTGTGTACGGACGAATGATGTTCTTTTTCTTTGAATGTTCTCTTCGAGTGTTCATTTTTTTTCCTTTTTTTTTTGGTGAGAGAAGACATGATTGAAATTGTAATTCTATATAGTTCAATGATATTAATCAAGTGTGAAGAAGAGCTCCTGCGTATAATTTGAAATGGAGATGAGGAAAGGAGAAAGGAAAGCGAAGAGAAACAAGGCAGTGGAAATATAATCGAGGGAAAAAGAAATGAAAAAATGGGGGAGAAAGAGAAGAGAAATCATTATTTCCAGTAAAGAAACCATTTTTTGGCATGCAAGGGGTATTTTGTATTCAAAAACTAAAATAAGGTACACGAGCTTTCGACTATTTCCAGTCGTATTTATGCAAGTCGAGAACGCGTAATGGTAATAATAAGATTATTACTATGTAGATTTGAGATGGGGTAAGGGATTTTATGAATACTGATAAATATTCAACACCATTTCGATTTTGATGTTTCTCCTACTCTCTCTCTCTCTCTCTCTCTCTCTCTATTTCTTTCTTCCTCTCCTTTGCTCAACACTCAACAGTCCATCCGGCAGCTCAGAGTGTACTATGAAAAATGTTGTGAAAGTTAAAGAGTTGGTTTTGTTCCATTTCCCTTTGGTTGTTGGGTTCAGTTTGGTTCCCTACATCCAAACCACCTAAAAAAGGAAACAGATGAGAGCAAGAACCAACCGGATGACATAATCATGATAATAATCACGGTAGTGGCCAACTGGAACCACGTTCTACACGTTTTTATATAGTACTGTATACATACACGTACAATATTGGATTCTATGTAGTAACAGCAGCAGCAACAGCAGCAGCTCGGATACTTCAACGAGAACTCTCTCTCTCTCTCGGAAAACAATATATTTGCATATAAACTGATAACACAAGTTACCATTACTTTTGGTATGGTCGATCCTTCGATTTTTGATACAAAAAAAAGTTACCGTGTCGATCATACAATAGAAACTACTTATACACATTGACCTGGTCTATATACAAAAGTAAAAGCGTATAAAATGCTGATAATAATGTGAGCAACAACAACAACAACAAATCATGACCGGTGTAACAAACAATGTAGAATAGCCTTGAAATCAGATTAATTGTTTTTTACACACAAGACACATTTTATCTGTAAGCTATATACCAAAGTAAATTGCATTACACATAAAAATGTCTAATTTCTGCAATATTGTTAATGATTTGATGGTCCCTTTTTATGTGTTCTTTACAGGTGACACTAAGAGTTCGGGTTTCATTACACTCGGCTACCGTGGAACCTTTGCATTCGGTCGGGATGGCTTGTCGGATGTCAAATTTCGGAAGTTGGCCCGAATTATTGTCTGTGGTCGAGTTCCTCTGTGTAGAGAGGTAAGTCTCATTCACATTTCAAATATAATTGCTCATTCTGTCTCTCTTTATCTGTCTCTGTATCTGTCCTATAACAAATCCCCCTTTTACCTCATCGAATTTCAAAATGAAAAAACATTTAAGAGCTTGACAATTTTTTTTATTTTTTTATTAATTTCCAAGCTAATGGGAATGTCTTTAAAAAATGAGCTACTCTGTCGTCCATAGTCGTATAAGATAAGGAAAAGGAAGACAGAGAAAGAGAGAGAGTTCACAAATGAAAAATATTGTCAAGTCAACCCATGTACATACATAACATATGATTGCGAAAGGTATTCGTTTTGCCGTTGACTATGCTCCAGACCAAGATATTTATCATCATGTCGGAGGGAATGACTGCAGACTTGGTGTGTGAAGGAAGACGGATGCTCTTCGGCATTCGTCGGATGAATTTCCCTTTTCTTTTCTATCTTCACACTCTTATTCTCGCTCTCACTCTCACACTCATGAGATAGCGATAGAGAGAGAGAGAGAAAGCTTTTCCTTGGTTAGAAATTCGACCATTAATGGAATTTTGTGCGGGGCATAGATAGATTAGAGGGATAACTACAAGCCATTGTTAAATTCGCATATATATGTACATGGAATTTGGTGGTTCAAGATAGGAATAGTTCTCCCCCCCCCCCTCCCCCCGAATCTGTTGAGTCCACGTCCATTTATCCAAAATTCCCTTTTGAATTCCGTCTCGTTTACATTCGTGACAAGAGAGAATATTATAAGAGGTCAGTGATGTCAAAAAAAACGCTCGGAGGTCCCATTTTAACATACAATTCGAGTTGAGGATATGCTTTGTGGAAAATGTTTTGTCGACTAAATATTGGCCGAGGATGAATGTGAAAGTGTCCATGTCAATAACTATAGACAAACGGAGAAGACGAGCGAGGAATGCATTTGGACTAGGAGTGAGACTGTGTTTTTGCTCCAAAGGAAAAGTGAGAAAGAGAGAGAGAGAATGAAAGAAAGAAAGAAAGAGAAAGAAGCGCAGTACCGATTCAAATACATATCATTTCACATGCTACACACAGACTACAGGACATTGAGCAGACAAATGTGAGCTGTTTGTTCCATTTGTAATAGATTGCTTTCATCTTTCTTCTTCTTTTTTCCCTCATTCTTCGTCTACATTCAAGTTCCGAGTCCTCTTTCTACAGCTCTCACCCGCCTCAAAATATATTCTTTACAATATATAAACTTAGACAAAACTTTCAACTTTACACACATAAACGCAAGGCAGCGCAACGGAACACAGAAAGACAGACAGACAGAGGCAGACTGTTCTGTCATGGTATGGTGATTGGATAGGATAGGATAGGATGTGATATGTGGTGCGATATGATATGCCTTGAGAAAAGGAAACAGCAGAGCTTTGTTATCATCATTTCTCTGGAATCCTCACCACAAAAACCATACACCGTCATATAACTTGACTAAACAGGGGAAACCTCACAATAGTTTGTAGTTTGTACTTTGAGAAACAACGGGACGGAGGGAAAAGGGAAAGCTTTTTTTTCTTCTTCTCTACCATGTGCAGAGTCTAAAGTATATAATATAAATATCCTTTTGACTTGAGAGTTGTAAGCCTTTTATGACGTGCTCTCTCACTACAAAACGTGATGAGCGATGATTTGCATACACAATTTTTTTGATAACAAAAAGAAAAAGGAGAGAGAGAGAGAGAAGAAGAAGAATGGTTTCGTTCGTATTTCCCCTCTCCCCTTTGTTCGCCCGAATAAATACAAAAATCGTTCCCACTTCGAAAATTTGTTAGCATATGCGGTTTCAATTACAAAATGTAAAAATATTTTCGTATTTGTAGTTTTTTTTTGTTGGGGGGAAAGAAGGCTTGACGGTATTTTTGATATTGCTTTGACATTCCATAGAAATGATTGAAATGGGAAGGCAAACATTTGTTATATGCAAGACTTCAAAGTATATGTATGTATTTGTTCTTATGAGGAAAAGAAAGAGCATTTGTCCATTATGATTTCAATCCCATGCCAATCTCAAGTGTGACGAGTGGAGGACAACATGAAAAAATATATATAATAATTTTCTTATTTAATAAGGACAAAGTTCCAAAAGCTCTAAAGCTCCAAAGCTCAGCCTTCTAATAGAATAATGTAAGACGAAAGCCAACTTTCTCTCATTTTCTTGTTCCCATCTCTTCATTTGAAGTTCATCATGGATATAGAAAATAACTGCACTCTCCAGCCTTGACTTGAATGTAGTAAACAACAATCTTATTAAAACGAAACTTTGTGTGTTTCAAATCCCGGATTTTTTTTATAGATATTTTCAATTTTTTGTTGTTCTGTTGGTAGTGCATTTGTTGTTGTGGCATCATGTGAAATTTCCAGTATGATGCTCAAAGTTTTCCCTTGTTTTTTTTTTCTTACTCCTTGGAGGGGAATGGAAAAGCTTTTAGACAAAGGGGGGGGGGAAATACACTCGTATAGTCAATAATAACTGTTCTCATGTGACTATCTATAATATCTCTGTGTCTGCGCCCAGTGTTAAAAATATCTTGTATTACTTTGGAGTTTGACGGCCAAAGGTTTTAAGTTTCTTTTCCTTTTCAGACCGACTCCATATAGAAAGAAGCAATAATAATAAGTAAAGTTCTTTGTCTTGAAATAAACTCATAAGGGATGCAGACAAGAAAACTTTCACCATCCCACCAAGAAAAAAACGTTCATGTTTTCATAAACACAAGGGACGGAAATTGACTGAAAATGAAAATTCGTTAGATGAGTTTCGTCATCTCTATCTGTATATACAGACAAGAACAAGGGGAAATATATGCAGGATACCAAATGTCAGGATGCTTTCAATAGAAATAGTCAAATGAAAAATGATCATCTCATATATTTTTTTCTCTTCATGAGCTCAGGCCTCAGAACTCACTATTTTCCTCTCGCAATCAGATCATGAGAACAGAAGAAGAACATAAAACGTTTTGATGTGGCATCTCAAATCTATCTCTGTACATTTTTGACCCGTAAATCTGGACGTGAGGTGACCTTTCCTAAAGAAAAACTAACTGAACTCCATCATACACAGCTCTTTGAGTTGTACTTCTTCTTTGAAAGAGAGAGAAAGAGAGAAAGAGAAGAAAGAAGAAGAGAAAGTTACACACGATTGCTGTTGTCGATCAAGTAAATGCCTGAAATGTTGAAGTAACACGCGGAAAAACCTAGAAAAAGGGAGTGTGAGAATTAGAAAAGGGTAAAGGGAAAGTACTGCGCTGTTAGTTGAGCATTGGCAGTCGTGTGTATGTGAATGTGAATGTGACTGACTTTCTTTGTCTGTCTGTCCATCCTCGTTGCCTTAATATGGAGTTGAATGAGAGAGAAAGACGAAGAGACAAGGGAAAAGAAGAGAAGGAGATCTTTCGTCACGTTCAGAACCATTTCAAGATCTGCTCCAGTGTACACTTGATTAATTGAGTCAGAGGCAACTCTCGATGGGCTTCACAATGAGATGGTGACATGAAAGTCCTAACCTCGAACTTCTCTCTCTTTTCCTTCATGGAAATGTCAGCACACACACACACCTATATATATATATACATTGAAAATACGCGTGAGTACTTCTTTCAACGTGTTCTGTGTCTCGCGTTTACCTTTGTATGTGATGTATCAGTATATAGTAATATAGTTATTCTACAAGTTTTGCGTGTGTCTGTATGTTCATTTGGAATTGTTTTCTGTTTTCAATGCGTCCTCCATTAATTTCCACATATTTATTGTCATGGTTCATCTCAATCCATAACTAAACGCAGGCAGCAGCTCCCGGCTTGTTGTCAATTGACGAAGCAGAGTTTTTTTTACCTACAGATAATAATGATACTTGTAATACGTAGAGACATTTTGCATTCATATTTTTAAGCGAAGCTTCCTCCTGGTGACCAAGATTGACGATTGACGATTGACTCATTTTCTATGGTCAAGAGTTTCAATCCCATCCTGGAGCTTAACTAATCCAACGTTGCCTACCGATTTCCAACCTTCATGTATGAATGAAAGCAAAGAAATGCTGACATTTTTGTTGAACAATACTTGTTTTTTTGTACATACATACTCCAAGTTAACAAGGACAAGAAGAATGAAAAGATATCACCTATTGTAAATTTGTAATTCGTCCCGGTTAGAATTCGGAGAATACAACAAAAGTTTTAGCTGATTAAGTTTTTGGAAATTAGAGGAACGCTTGAGAGAGCAAAGAAAAAAAGAAGACAAAAAATGTTTGAGAAGAATCCCATAAGATATTAATGGAAGAGAGAGTGGTGTGTGGTAGTTGGAGAAAGTGGGGGAAAGGAAGGGAAAGCGAAGACTAATTTTCTAAATTACAGCAAGTTACGACTGTAAATTGCAAATGCGTCTCCCGAATGAGAGGAAACACAAAAAAATGTGTCGTCTCAAATGGAATACAGACACTTGGATACGAGAAAAAAGTAGACATTAAAAATAACTACTAATCACGCAAATGGATTAAGTTGTAGCACAAGAAGTACAAGGATCCAGTGAACAGTGAACCCGGTCGAGTCTCTCAACTCTCTTTCTCCATTTCTTTTACTTTGAGTTCCAATTCAAAGCATTTGAGCTTGGAAGGAAAATAAAAATATATACTCTTTCAAATATACAAACATGGAAATGACAAGGAGTTGTGTGTTATCTCGTCGTATTTACACATAACAATTTACTTAAGCAGAATTCCAAATGGGGAGCATAAGAAAAGTTCACAATACTAATTCTTCAATCCCGATTTTGATTAGACAACAACTTCCCCCCGCTTTCTAGCGATACAAAATGCATAAAAAAATACTACTTTCTTCCCCTTTTCCTTCCTTCTCCCTTCTCATTGCCTGTAAACAATTTTATTTTTTATCCGAATCCAAATGCATAAGAGAGAGAGAGCTAGGAAATAGAGAGATCAGATGGAATATCTGAAGAAGAGGAAGACGAAGAAAGTCTTCGCTCGTGGGCTCAAACACACAAGTTTAAATTGAATTGGAAGAGTATCTTTGGAGTATAAAAATGATGGGGGAATGATGATGATGAAGAGATGAGAAAAGAGGACGAGGAATATCTATCCAAGAGATGATCGACTCATTCTCAAGGAGCCAATCCGTCCATCTACAAGAGCAACATAAAATTATTTTTACACTCTTTTTTTTCTATTCCTCTTTCTCTTTCTCTCTCTCACTGTCATTCCTCCGTCAAGGTTTCAAGTCAAGATGAAGATGCTGGAGATTCTACGAATTTTTCCTCACGCACAACTTCAATATGTAGAAAGTACAACGTTTTCTTTCCATTCCTTTCCTTTCCCTTTCCATTTCCTTCCCTATTCCCATACCCCATCGCCATAACCTTAAACGTAAAGTGAAATCCATCGAGTCATATAGAAAGTGGAACTATCATCTATAAATACCCAGAAGTTTCCTTCCTTTTCACGCACATGTACACACCCCGAATTTAGTTTCTCAAAGAAAGGAACAGCGTAGCAAAAGAGAGAGAGAGAGAAAGGAAATTCTATTCATTTTATCCGAGTTTGTTTGGATGGATACTGACAACTTACAATGAATTTTTACGTGGGCTTTTAGGTCAATGTCCAATGTCCATCGTCCAAATTCCACAATCTATACGATACGATATGCGTCCGTTGATCCAAAAATATCTCTATGTAACTTGACTCGAATTTCACGGGTTTCCATTCTCTTTCTCTATCTATTCCTCTGCCTCTGCCTCTCGAATCTTCTCGAATCTCGAATCTTCTCGAATCTCGAATCTTCTCTTCCGCTTCCTCATCCTTGTTGACGTCTTTCATTTAATTGCTGTCAGAGTCGTCCAGAGTCCGAGACTCTGATTGCCATTACCCAAACCGTCAGAACAAACGACAGATTTGACGAGTTGTAATCTGAACAGCAGTTGAGCAGTAGCAGATCCCCCTTTTTTTTGATATAACTATCCGTATATACAATATACATACACTCGAGCATTGATTTTTTTTCCATCCTATCCAAAAAAAAAAAAACTCAGACTCGGAGTCGGAACTTTGACTTTGTCTAGAAAATCTCAATGTGATGAATGTAGAGCGTGTATTTAATAGAGGAAATCACTAAAATACTATAAACACAGGCGATAATATAAATGAACACACGCGCTATCTCATCATCATCATCTGATGGCGTTATATTTTATTCATTTATTTTTAGTGCTCCAACATATACGAGTACGTTGGAGTTTGGGGTTTGAACATTCATTGGGCGGACAAGGGAATTTGATACTTGACTTTGTCATTACACTGACCGCTTTGTCTCTCTTTCTCTTTCTCTTTCTCGCTCTCTTTCTCCATTTACTACCGACGACGACGCGTTTGGGCATGAGAATAAAAATAAAACTAAATGCCGATAGGTTTTACTTATTTTAGTACACCACATTTCCATTCACATTATTCTGGTATAGAACGATGACCGTTTACGCTTACGCTCTTTACTAGTAATTACCGAGGAATCGTGTCAATAACTGGGATAATCCACAATGTCTACTCGCAATTCATGAAAGAAAGAAAGTGAGAGAGTTAGAGAGAGAGTAAAGAGGGAAAGGTCTGGACGGGGAGTATTATTATTAGCTCGAGAACAATAAGTAGAGCAAAAGTAATGGAAATTTTGGGAAATATTATAGCCGCTTTGGTGTTTGGTGTACGTAGGTACTTTGATCGTATTTGTATTTGATCATGGAGAAAGGAGACGGACGATGACGATTCGGAAATAAACACTTTAATCGTGCTATAATTATGATAGATGGCCAACTTATTTCTGTTCTATTACCTCTCGACTCACCAAATTCCAAATGCCAAATTCCCCCATCATATTTACGTACCTATAAGGATTTTGTTCGGAGAATGAACTTTTTTTTACATTCTTGTTACAATCGCCGATAATAAACGGGATTTCATTTCCTTGTTTATTCTCTGTACATACATTGTTCATTATGCACAATTTATTTCTTTGTCTTTCTTCGCATTTACTTTTGTTTGTTAATGTTGGATTGATGAACAAGTCAAGACTCATATACTCTGCATGGATTATTAAATATCCAGGGCAGAGATAGGAAATTATTTACATTGAGTGATTTGAGTGGCCAAACTCGAATGAAATGTAAGCAAAAGTACAATGGAGTGGAGCGATACAATTAGTTGGATAATGACTGTACTTACATTTACGTCCGGGGAAATGATTAACCAGATAAAAACAGGATAAACATAATTGTATCCTCGAATAGATTCCAGTGAAAATTTTGAAATGATGAGAATGAGAATCCCCTTTTGTTTAATAATGAATATTGCCATGATTGCAATGATCATTTGAGACTGTAAAGTATGTCGACTCTCTCCTTGTTTCCCTCTGTGTGTTTATTCTTTTTGTAATTTAATGAATGTTCTTGTAAAATACGGTGAGTTGGAAATTCCGAGTGGGAGAGAGTACAATGAGCAGAGAGAGAGAGATAGAGGAGAGAGAGAGAGTCTGGGCTTGTAAGTTTAATTGTAATCTAACCACAGACCACATCAAGACCAAAACCACAGAACAGAACAGAACAGAATATGTATGTGAGTGTGTCTGTCTGTCTCTCTGTCTGTGTCTTTTGTACAACACAATGTAATTTAGCGGGCGAGAGAAAGCTAGCGTTTTGAGAATAAAAGGGGGAAAGAAAGTAAAGCACAACGTGGAAAGTAGGAAAGTGGGGAAAGGGAAAATAGTAAGTGAGCAAGTCTCATGAGTGGAGAGATGTAAATGTAAATGGATGGATTATGCCATTTCCCGTTTTAGTTTCCCCGTGTACTATGTGGTTTGTTAGCTCTGTAGTTTTGTGTGGACTGTGGATTTCGCGGAAGGATGAGTTGAAATGAGAACGAGAGAGAGAGAGAGAGCGCGCGGATGAAAATAATCTAATTACATAATAATAATATTATGGAAGTGCGAGTTAGAGTTGGACCGGAGCATAGATAATCATAATATGATTATTATTATTGCCGTGGTCAGGATGTTCAAGATGTACAAAAGAGAGAAAGCGAGAGTTTTGGATGAGCGTTTTATCGAG
>JAIUND010001117.1:0-42116 GCA_034699125.1 Gisinianus flammeolus
ATGAAATGAAATTTTTTTTAACTTACACTACATATAATCGATATTTTAAATTAAATGTCACTCAAAGCTTTTTTTACATCAGGGTGTCACGCCTCGAAAAAAGTTTGTCGACCACTGATGTAGGGCCTTGATTTAATGCATATATGCATATGCTGTAGAATTAGAATTATGCCCATTTCATTTAGAAACCTGTGTTTACATGTTTTTCCAACTGTTGGGGTGAAACTGAAAGCCTAGACAACGGTTTTTTGAAAAAAACCGATTTTCGGATTTTTACCCGAATTCGGTTTTTTTTGTAAATTGGAGTTCAAATTCGGATTCTGCGCGTGTCAAAACCCCTAAAACCAGGTTTATGCGTAGTTGTTGTAATTTATTCATTTATTGCCGTGCGGGACATCTTTGGAAACACTGTGCCATGTGGAAAAACAAACAACTTGAGACAAAAATGCTCTCAAACCTTTCCATCCGTTTCAAGTGGTTCAATCGTAGATTTCTTGTCTTGTCATTTACTAATTAGTTAATTATAGGTATTTATTTCATTTTCAGCTCAACAGCTTTTAAAATTTCATGTGTGGTTTGTCCTTTTGTACATAGATGAATTGGAAGTCAACTCGCTCGAATTCACATTGCCAATACATAATATATTATATTCGTTTTACTCATGAACACTTCCACGACTGATAAACAAATAACACAGTTTAGATATGTAAAAGGGGGAAAATGGGAGGGTTTCGGGACGTTTATTAAATTTACTTATCTTCGGGAAAAATTTGTATAAAATTCACAGCATAAAAAATCCACATAATGTCGGTTGTTATCTCAGATTTTATTCCATCCACAGAGATTGAAAGGCTTGCCGACCCTTTTAAACTCGCAATTACAAAGTACAATAAGTATCTGTACATCAAAATACAGATACTTATTGTCATTCTCAGCAATGGAAAACTCACAGTGTGTATATATATATTCTTATCATGCGCCATTTAACTGCACTCAAAAATTGGGATTTTCCCCCACTTTCCACGTTTCCTCTTTTTTTTTTTAGTTTATTGCTGACTTTGGCGAGGAAATTGTGCCATTCTGAAACAGAAGAAGTTTTTGCAATTTTTTAAAAAGAAAAACAACAAAATTCTGATTCGTACCGAATAAATCCAAGTGACTATGATTGGGGAAAGTGTTATACTAAAAATACATAGTTAATTACGTAACATTGATTGGAATCCAGCTGAGGAAATGTGGCTGTGGAAATTAATAGAGAAATCCCTGATAATTGTGAGCACGCTTCTCTTCCTAATTTCCCTCCCAGCCCTCACAATCTTCCTCCTCCTCCTCTACAGTTGGCGTCTATTCATTTACAAATGTAACAAATGTGTTCGCTCTCATCAAGAAGGGAAAATGTTGTGCACATACGCCTCCGTTTTCGCCACTGATAAAATAACCGAGCGTCCTCTCTGCAATCTCCTCGTCGTCCTCTTTATAAATGGACGGATTCAGCTGGACCAACTTCGTCAGAGTGTTCAGAGGCAACTCCTGAACAAGCAAAAGGGTCAATCATCATTCGCGGAGGAGGATTGGACCTACCCAGAACTTCGTCAGTACATTTCCAAATGGTGTGGATACTACGTTTGGAATTGGGATCCGGACTTTCATTTGAGTCAGTATGTTCACATGTACGATGGGAAATACCGGGATATTTTAATCTCTGATGGGGAAATGGGGAATCTTGTCAATGAGCTGAATACTCAACCATATCGACCGAGGAAAAGTCCATGGGAACTCATTTTGCTTCATAATGTTCACATTGAAAATCATCATCCCAGTCACAATCCGTTGACTCAGGGAAGAACGGAAGATTGTGTAAAGCTTTTCCATCATACCGAACAAATCAATGTCGTCGATGTTGATGATGAGAAAAACCCGTTTTTGAAGGATGTACAGGAAAAAATTTTGAGGGATCGCAAGGGAAATGAAAATGAAGGGAACTCACAGCAAGTTAAAGAGGAATCTCAAAGTCTGGTGATACTCAGAATGCATCATTCAATTGGTGATGGAATCTACATACGAAATCTCATTTTGGATCTTTTGGGCTACTCTCATTTAAAAAAGCAATCCAAAAACTATGAAACCACCACCACCACAACAGCCCAAATCCAAACGGATCAACCCACCAACAATTGTGGGACACTCCAACGTGTTTTGGGATTCCTCATCTTCCCGATTGTTGCATCATTCCAGTTCTTTTCCGCTCTGATTGAGTGCTATGATCTGAACGATTGGCATATTCCTCAGAGAAAGCTCGAGCGGGTGCTGAGTAGCTCTGCGTCTTCACCCATCCCAGTCAATTTCATTAAAGATATCAAAAATGCTGCTGGGACGACTTTCAATGCGGTCATTTTAGCTGGGATTTGTGGTGGGATCCGAACTTTTATGATCCGGAATCAGTTGCAAGTTCCTACAAACATGCACGCTTTGTCTCCACTCCCTTTTAAAGTATCCATGAAATTCCGGAATCACGTGTGAGAGAACTTCTTTACAGCACTTTCAAAAACAAATCCGTTTGACCAGTTTATTTGAGTTTAATTTAATTGTAATTGTATTTGTGTTTTTTGTGTGTATAGGAGCGCAGGATTTTTACGGCTGCCGACAGGTCTGAGTGATCCACACGATCGACTTGAAGCCATTACAAAATACTTGAGGAGATTGAAGACTTCAACGATCCCACTAATAAATTATTTGGGGTTTCCCCTTCTGGGTGGTCTCCCTCCATTTTTAACACGACTATTATTCTGTCAACGAATCACTACGATTTTACTTAGCGCCTTTCCCGGGCCGGATGAGCCAATGACTTTAAATGGGAAACAAATCACGGACATGGTTTTTGGTGGGGGTTTTCATGCGGGTAATATCGGGATTGGATTCTCGCTGTTGAGCTACAATGGTCACTTCCGGATCCTAGCTGGAGTGGACAAGGGGATTTTACCACGGCAGGAAATGACTGAAGAATTAATTCAAGATATCGTTCAAGAATTCCATAATTTGAAGATTTCCATTTTAAATCAACCAATCGGCATTTAGCCAAGAATTCATGGTTGCAATTCATGAATTCGGATTGTCTCCAAGTTTATTCATTTTTTTTTAGTCTTTGTAATTAAATGAGTTTAAATAAATGCACAAGATCATGGGAAAACGTTTTTGTACGGATTTTTGCTCATTTTTATTAGACTTTTTGATTCACTGCAATGAAAATTAGTGGGAAAAACACAGAATTCCTGTGCAAAATCAAAGGAATCAAAGGAATCAAAAATCAAATGGTGATTTCTTTTTCTCGCCCGAGCTTTCTAAGTTGATTCATCTCCTTGATGATTTCATCGATGAGTTCTTGAGCATTTGCGTGCTGAGGGAAAACGGATCGGTCCAATCCACCAAGAATCCGAAGGAATCCATTGTATGAGAGCAAAGTGAAACCACCAGAGAGCGTTCCTGGGTGCAATCTAAAATAATATTCAAATCCAATGAAAAAAAAATCCATTAGAGCTTAGAACAACGAAAAAAGAAAAATGAAAAATAATCCCCAGAAAATGGAGGGAAAGGTGGATACATACCCGCCAGCAAAAGACATATCCACAATGGGTTGCCCCACAAGTTTGACTTGTTCCTCGGGTCCGGGTACGATACTGAGCAATAATGTGGGGACCATCTGCTTAAAAATGAGCCGAGTCATAAATGGGAAAAGTGAGCCTCCAATTGGGAACAAGAGATAATTGGTTTTAGGTATGGTGGATCTCTTTAACCCTTTCATATACTCATCAATGGCTCTCACTCTCCCTTTCATCGTGTCCCTCCCGATGGGTAATCGGAGACAAGCTGCGGTCACGTGATTCCTTAATTTATTCCTTCGTCCAGGGAGAGGAAGCGGAGTGAGGGCATGCATGTTCCAAGGGACACTCGTACCCTTCTTGAGCATATAATTCCGGATCCCACCCGTAATCGCGGCGAGGACAATCCCATTAAAAGTACTCCCCCATGCATTTTTGATCTCTTTGATGACATGGATGGGGATGGGTTCACTCCGGGCACTACACAAATCCCGGGATAATTGCTCTTCCGTCAAATGCCACTCGTTCACATCGAAACACTCGATGAGCCCTTGAATCATTTCATATGGGCCTTTAATTGGGAATATCAAAATGTTCCAGAACATCCAAAAGTACTCCCACAACCCAAAACAGTTGGTCTTATTGATTTTCTTTGGGACGTAATGTGAAGGGATTTTATATTCAAATAATTCCAGGCCCATATTCCTCATCGCTACTCCATCTCCAAGGGAATGATGGAACCGAAACATGACGAGGGACTGCTCTGAACTGGTACCGGAACCGGAAGTGACACTACTCTCTAATCCATCATCAATCACTTGAACATTGTTGAACAAGAGTAATTCCCAAGGGCTCCGATCCCTACTGTAAGGTGCGTTTGTGAGTTCATTGACGATCTCGGGGACGATACCAGCAGTGATCTGGACGTCTTTGAAGGGTCCATCGTATAAGTGAACGTGATTTTCTATCCGATATGTGGGGTCCCAATCCCAAAAGAAAAATCCACACCATTTAATGATTCGTTGACAGAGTTCAGGGTAGACGAGGGAACCATCCGAGTCATCTCGCTTTTCTATGCAGAGACTCGTGAATTTCTGTTGGAGCTCTTCAATTTGAATTCGTCCTTCGCAAAGGAGCATGATGACGAGCGTACATTTGGGGCGAGTGTAGAGAGTGTCCGAACCGAAAAAGGAACTGTAGGAAGACAACATTTTCCCGTGGGATGGCCGGAATATTCGGGATGTGTGAAAGACGAGCCAGCGGAATATGTAAATTGGAGAGAAAATAAAGAGGACTACGGGGAAAATCCACGTGGAAAATAATGTTAGTACTAAAATGTACAGTTTCAATCGGATCGTTTTCAGTCGGCACATTTTCCTACACAAAATTGAACTCTTGGGCATGAAGATGAGAGGAAAACTACAGATTTTATTTTATAAAAACGAAAAAAAAAAAAAAAAAAGTAGGAATGTGTGCGTAAAAAGAAAAGGGGGAAATTATCGTATAAATAAAAAATAACAGAATAAAAGAAGAACAAGAACAAGAAAACTGGGAAACTGATCGAGTTCAGTTTCTTACTGTACAAATTCCAAATGGATATGTGACGATGGACTTTGCGTCAGTGTTCAAAGTCGGCTTCCTTTAGTTTCAAAGATAAGCGTGTTTATTTTCCCTAGAGATTTTGGAAAGAGCAAGGACTTTCCCCCTCTTTGATCAAATTTGATCAAAGACGCCGAAAAATTTCTTTTGTTTTTCATGCTGTTATTTTTAATTACAGGTTCTTAAAAAAAGAAAAAAGAAATTGAGGACAATTCATTTGTGTTGCCATTTGTGATGAGCACACAACACAGCAGTGTGCATGAATGGGAAGGGAAAACATGGCATGGGAATTTGCTAGTAATTGGGCTGATTTATAGATACTTTTACAATACAGTTTGCAGTTGAGTTGTTGATTCAAGGCATGAACGAATACGAATACAATTCAATACATATTTATATGCGACCAAATGCTGTGGGAAGTTATTACTTATTTTCGTATTATTAGTTCATGATGTCCAAACCAAACAGTTGCTTGTTGAGTTGAAATAGAAATGGAATTTTATTTTTGGAAATAAACGGATATTGATTTTATCTTTTGGGATTATTTCTTTAGTACAAGGGAGAATGACCGTGTCCAATTCCACAACTTGGTGGTGACAAACCCCTCAAAAAATGAAAATGTCATTTATTACTTCTAATTCTAAATAGAGTTTGTGCGTTTTATTCGATCGACATCATATCGAAAATTGAAATCCGGAGTACATACGAAAATAGAGACCGTTTTTCCGGTTTCTTTACATGGTTTTGTACAGTGATCATGAAGAATGAGCCGACATTTGAGATTCGTTGGTGTGAATTTATTGAGTGTAGTTGTGATTACTATTGTAATGAACTGTATTGCGATTAGTTCCACTAATTTACTCAGCCATGTGCTGAGAATGTGTGAACAGCAAGGACTTTATTTTATTGGTAAAGTAAATTCCGACCGACACAGACTATTTCCATTTCCACAGTATAATCATTTCAGTCTTTGTGCGTATTTTAATTTTTTTTGCTTGTCTCTGTGGAATTTTCAGACAAATTAAATCATTTACAGGAAACCGTGACTGATGAGGAGAATATTGCAATTTTCCCATCACAAAATTGGGGGGATTCTCCAGGAAATCCAGAATGGACGGTACAACTTGAAGGGGATGATGAAAACAATGCTCTCGTCACATTGTACTTCCCAATCACCGTGGAAAGTATTCCGGACACTCTGCAATTTGTACTGCAATACAAAACTTACCACGAAAAAATTCAATTAAAATCAAAATCAATGTTTTATTTATTGTTTTCTTTCACATTTCTTTTGGCTGTTTACAGATACGACAAACTTGGAGCGAGTCTCCAGAATTTTTGGAGACTGCGATATTGCACAGTCGTCAAATGTTTTTTATATGTTGGCCAACTTTAACTCCTTTGAATTCCTCACAGCCCTTATTAAATAAATTAAATTCCAATTCCACCTTACAATTTTTATCTCTCACCTCAATCCAAGATTTTATACAATTTCCTTGGTCAAATGAAGAAATCCTTCGTATTCCGCTCAACAAAGATATTTTCTTTATTCTCTCTTCATCCCCATCAGTTCCAGTTTTTTCAGAGCTATCCCATTTAAATGAGGAAGTGAAATTATTTGAAATCTATTCCATTGAAAATAGCCGCCGAGTACTCCTACAAGAAATCCCTTTGAAAGGAATGAATGTAGTGGACTTGCCCCAAGTAGCAAGTAGACGCGGGGACTTGAAGGGAAGCCTATTGAAAGTGGTGGCACAGCACGATGAGGACTTCAAAAATAGTGCAGACGTTCAAGTCCTGGAGAACTCAACCATCATTTTCCAGAGTGGGACGTGTGTACAAATCCTTCGGGATCTTCAATTCATGTTGAATTTCCAGTCGGAAAATATTGCCGGATCCGGTTGGATTGGTCAAAAGGAAAACAGTTCAGATTTGACGGGGATTGGCGAGCAGGTGATGAATGATGAAGCTCATTTATGCATCTCTGCCTCTGCCATCATTGACTATCGAGCCGTAAAACTTCATTTCCTGCCATCCGTCTCCTTCTCACAAGCCTTCACTTATTATCGTGAGCCATCCAGAGCTTCCATTGGCAATATCTTCATTTCTCCTTTTGATCCAACCTCATGGTTTTTTATCTTTGGAATGTGGATTCTCCTGTCCATTTCAATTATCCTCATCACACAAGCCAATTCCCAGTATGATTTCCATGATGGACAATTCTCTCGTTCGATGAATATTCTGGATGGTATTTCGACAACCGTGAGCATCATCTCATTACAAGGTCCAAACAAATCTACCAATTGTCATCATTCAAATTCAAATTCAAATTCAAATGACATTAACTAATTACAGTAAACAAATTTCAGGTTGGAGCTCAAATCCGTCACGAACGTCAACTCGCCTCATTCTATGTACAATGACACTCACCAGTTTACTCATTTACATTTTCTACACGGCTGCATTTGTGGCTTCCATGTCCACCCCAAGAGACTTCATTAGAAGATTTGAGGATTTTGAACAATATCAATTTCAAGTCTTTACCAATCCCAATTATCCATTTTACGCTTTTGACTTTGTGCGCGTGAGTGAGAATTCACATTTTTAGTTTAATTTGTACATAAATTGCAAATACGGTAGTTTTTATCGTATCTATATTGATTTCACGCTTTGTACGTACATACATAAATTTTAGACTGACGAAGGCCGTAAGAAAATGTTGAGATTGTCCAAGAAGTTGTTCAAAAATGGATTGGACTCGATTCTCAAATTACTTTATGATGACGTCAAGCTCGCGTATATCATTCCAGCTGATGGATTCTATCAAGCCGGGATTCAAAATAATATCAGTGAGAAGGAGTTTTGTAGGCTTTCTAGGATTGAGCGAGGACATGCGGAGCGAGTGAAAGATTCCATGTTCCTCAAAAAAGAGTCACCGCTCATTGAATTATTTCGACATCGGTGAGTTTTCTCTCAATTCTCGTCGACTTTGACTGCCGTTTATGTTTATAAGGTTACCTTTATTATTGAATTTGATATGTATGTTTTTTTTAGAACGCTTATAGTGATTGAGCGTGGCTTGAGTCGTCGTTATTGGGGGAATAGCCAAAGAGATTCTCAAGTGCAGTGCAGTGTGAACAAACAAAAGGTCAGGGAAGGTCAGCTGACTCAATTGACCATGGACGAATTTTCATCTGCCTTCCAATTCCTCGCTTTGGGTTGTGGGATTGCGATGCTCATCATTGCATCAGAAATCTCATTACGACCATTTTTTAAGCGTCGTCACGCCTTTTGTGATGATCACGTTTTCTATATCAAATAATTATGTGTATTTATATGTTATTATATTCAATAAAAAAAATATGTACATATCCACTTAAAATATTTGATATTGCATTTTTTAAAAAACAAGTTATCGTACATATGAAATTACTGGAAGATCCCGAGCTGTAGATTGAAATTGAGCTGACAAACGAGTGTCGATGAGTTTCGAGCATTCCATTGCATTGCCCGGATGCGGAATAAAGTAACTAGCGGATCCTGGTAGCCGGCCAAATAGTTCTCAGTTGTAGTTTGTAGGGATAATTAGCTAAAGCTGTCAATGTAATCGGGATGTAAACAAGATTAGCAATTGTGATGGACATTCTGACAAATCGTCAAATTGTCTACCTATCTCACGATCAGTCCTTTGTCAATCCACATCAACATCATATATCCCGATCTGTAGAAAATTTTTGGAACTGTTCCATTCATTCATTTTGAATAAAATATTATATATGTTTACATGGTTGCAACTAATTACTGTGAGAGAGCAAAACAAGGGAGCTCCACAGCTGTCAGGCACACAGTTATTCTTTGAATGATGCTGTTGAACATGATCATTATTATTATACATTTCATTGTTGATGCATGAATTAATTTATTTAATTACTAGACAGGTAATTCCATTTGGATTCCCCGACCTATGAAAATATTTAAAAAAGCAATACATAATTAAATTCTCGTCATAACAAATTCCGTGTTCTTCAGACTTTCATTTCATCATATTTATTTCTTGCCCTTGGAATGTACCGTATTTCAACGTGCAAAGCCATCATTTTTTTTTGTCATAACACAGAATAATAAAGCTTCTGTACTTATATATAAGCAAATGAAAAGCCACTGCATATCGGATCTCTGAACAAGTCAAAGCAACTTTCCTGTTGCGTACGATATCTTTGAGTTTGAAGCACATGGATTTTTTTTCTTGTGTTTTTTCGGTGTGCAGAATTAAAATAGTCTGCTCGAGCTGAAAAGCTGGAAAGCGCACCACACACAGTCAATTAAAATTCCAGTGAAAAGTTTACAGGAGCGGAAACATCGTCGTTTGGAACATTTGTAAGTATATAATACGATATAATATATGTACACGCGGAAGAACATGTGTATTTCTTTTTTCTTTAGAATTTGCAGAAAATTCTGTACTTGTGTACGCGAACTTGAAGTGATTCTGTATGGAGTATGTGGACGATCGTGTGATCATGTGTAGGTGTAGGTGGATTCAAAATTTAAAATGCTCACTTCACACTCTCCAATTCACCAAAATGAAGCAAATAAATCAAAAATCCTCCATGGAGTTGAATGAATGAAAAACGTAATGACTTTGAGTTTAATATAGATTTGACATTTGACGTGTTTGTTGATGTTTACATTTGAATGTGAAGCTCTCCTTCAAACCCAGTCAGAATTGGATTGAGAGTGAGTTGTCAGTAGTAAAACTAATTTGTTGGTTGGTGGAGAGTGAATGCAGAATGCAAATATATACGATATAGAAGCAAAGAAGCACAGAAGCACAGAAGAAAAAAATGAGTTAGATTTTGACTCTTCTGTTTTGGGGATCTGTTCAGGGCTGTACATATAGTTTGTTTGTTTGTCTGTCTGTTCTGATGCTGGCACCTCTTTCGGTCGGCATGTGTAGATTTTTTATTTGCCTTCCCCGATAAGACTTGAGAGCATTTGGTATTTCCTATTCGGATTTTCACACACACATACCAGAGAGATATCTGTACACTGTACACACACACACGAGCTAATAATGCCCATATATCTGTAATATATACAGATATAGGGAAAGAGAGGGAGAGAAGAAGAAGAATGTGTCGTCACACACCATCTCAGCACTTCTTTGTCTCTACCTACGGAGAGATCCTGCTATTTAGGTAGCGTGTGCTAATACTCTAATACACACTCCAGATTTATCATGGTAAGTACAAGTTTTATTTTAGCCATGCAAAAGAATTTGACGGAGCTAAATGGAGACGAGAAAGAGAGAGAGAGAGAGCGAGAGAGAAAGTGTGGTGTGGTGTGGTGCGAGTTTGTGTATAAAGTCGTTATATTTTCTAGGTATATGATCTCTCTAACCAATGCGCTACCTATGAAATATATAAATACCCTGGGTTGGTCGTCTTCTTGTTCTTGTTCTTGTTCTTGTTCTCCATGCTCATCCAACTAATGAGTCTTTGTGAGACAAAGCCAAAAGCGAAACCGAAACTTGTTTCATCTGCCAACGGTTTTGAAGAAGAAAAAAATTGCACTCACTTTATGTGTGTGAGTTGTTTTTCTCAGAGTCAGAGTTTGACTCACACATCCAAATCTATATACACATCTAAATCCACACATAAACTCACGTCAGCCTCTCCTGTATACATACGGAATCTATACACTGTAAAATAAATGGATGTCTGAAAATATTTTTGTGAGGATGTTGAGCCTGGCGCGGCCTACATTTATTTCGTTTTCTTCCCGTTGTTGTATCTGTATTCTGTATTCTGTATTTCTGTAGTCGTCTGTAGTGAGTGTAATGTTTGTATGTAATGTGTAGTGTGTAGTTATGTGTACATGTACAGAGAGATTCTTTCGGGGGATGGATGGAATCCGAAAAGGAAATTGTCTGTACTGTGTAATAATACTTTTTTTTAAATTTTCATTTACTCTCCTCTTTCTCCTCTTTCTCTCTCTCGCTCTCGCTCTCTCTCTCCTTGTTTCTTCTCCGGTTTCAAAACCCTTTCGTCAATCCTCATTCTATCCTCATCCTCATTGAAGATAGACACTGAAAGAGGGACCAACTCTTGAAAAGCCCATTTTACCTCCGTACTGGCCCGCAGAACAGCTTTCGACCGTAAGTGAACAACAACACACACATTCTCCATATATATATATTTATTTTTTTGGTATCCTCCATATTTTTATTAATTCATCCCTCATTCTCAATGTGTGTATGTGTGTGCTTCTGAAATTAAATGTGAAATTAAATAAAAAAGGAAAGAAAAGTAAAGCGTGTTTTTGTGTGTGTGTGTGTGAATAAATGTGGTGTCGTTTCTTTAAAAAATCCATGGGATTTTTCGGATTTCGGATTTCGGATTTAATCGGATTGTGATTTTGTATTTGTTTGTTTGGTTTTTATATAGTTTTTTAGAAAATCTCAAGGGCTGTTCGCTCATCCTTAGTCCGAGGGTTGAAAGTATAATACATACAAAAAAATTATTAAGGGGGGGATACGAAAAAAAATTAAAAGGTCAAAATGGTTATAGAGAGGAAAAGTGAGGGGCCGGATCCGGATCCCACAGAATTTTTATTCGTCTCTTTAGAACAAAAGAGAATTGATCAGACGAAACCTTATGATGGGAAAACAGCATGTTGGGTTCCGGATGATAAGGAAGGATTCGTCGTGGGGACGATCAAGGGGACCAAAGGGGACCTGATCAGTGTCGGCCTTCCAGGTGGTGAGGTAAATCAAATCAAATCAAATCACAAATCATCATCCATCTTTATGCATCTCTCTCTCATCTTTAATTGCCAATTAATCCATTAGCTATACATATTTACATTTAAATTGGAATTTTGGAATTTAATCTGGACTCTGAATCTTCTCTCAACTCTATTTTTAACTCATGTTATTTTAATGCTTGTACACATGCAGGAGAAAACATTCAAGAAGGATTTGGTGGGGCAAGTGAATCCACCCAAATATGAAAAGGTTACACTTGCATATATATATAAATACACATACATTTTTTCATATAAATTCCTCTGATAATCTCAAATGAAATGAAATGAACTGAAGGCTAAATACAAAATGACAAAAATACAAAAATATACTAAACATATCGTACGTATTAAATATCCCGAATTACATTACAGGCAGAGGACATGTCCAATTTGACTTATTTGAACGATGCTTCAGTACTCCACAATTTGAAACAACGTTACTATACGAAACTCATCTACGTAAGTTTCTCCGAGTATATTTTTATATTTATCTTTATAGTCTTTATAGTTTCTTCCCTGCTGTATATAGTTGTCGTGTGTATACACACACAGATATATGTTCTCCTCGCTCACTCGCTCGCTCGCTCATTGGCCAAAATAGAAAAAATCCTTCTATAGTCTAGAGCGTATAAACGTAAACGTAGCGTCACGTACAGAGAAAAAGAAGAGCACACCGAAAAATGGGATGAAGAGAGAGACAAAGCCCGGGCAGGATTTTCTCTCTCTCTCTCTCATTTCATTGTATACATATAATGAATTGTAAATGTTCCAAGGAAATTTGGTTGTTGTGATAGAGAGAGAGAGAGAGAGAGAGAGAAAGATGTTACAGCGTTCATGATGAAATCTCGAGTTTATATACGATAGCAATGTGTCCGTCTGTTTGTCTGTGTGTATTTTTTGCATGTGTAAATATACCTATGTATTTTTGCGTGTGTGAGTGTGAGAAAGGTGGAGTCATTTTTTCCTCTCTTTCTCTCCTGTGAATGATTTAAATTTCTCTCGAGAGAGAGAAAAAATGAATTCCCACAAGTAAAAGTAAAAGTCATTGAGAAATTTTGGAGTTTTCAAGCCAAGACACACACAGACAAACACATTTGATGGCAATTGCTAATTTACAATTTACAGAATATGAAACTCCCATGAAGTATATAGCCACCAGAAAAACTCATCTGTTTCATATAGATATGATGTGAAATGTGAATATGTGTATATGCAGATGCAGAATGAAATGTTGAAATGCTCAATGCCACATAAAATGAATTCAGAATTTAGACTCCAATATGCAGTTTTTGTCGTTGCCGTTTTCTCATTTCTGATGTGGTTGTATAGTTCATATATGTAGATACAGTTTGGAATGTTAATTATATGCCTGCAATATGTGAAATCTAGAGAGGGCGGTTGGCCATTTTGGTTACAAGTACTAAAGTTAATTTGTGACGAAATGTTAAATGTTGTGACAATAACCACCCAATTTTAATTTCAAGGCAACATTTTTTTTCCCGTTTACTTAACTCTCTCTCTCGTCTCATTTTATTTTTATTAACATGTTTTTTTCCACCGAGGAAAAAAACCTCCCAATATTTCATGACAAATGACAAATCTGTAAATGCTCAATGTAAAATATTCTACGCATTTCATCGTTGAAAAAATTGAAAGCCCAGGGAATTTTCTCATTCGGATTTTGTGTGGATTGTGGATTGTGGATTTCTCATCATTAAAATAGACCCCGTGTTAGAATTTCTAATTTTGTTGAAATTGTTTTGTGAAATTTTTGGATTGATGGCGCTTGGCCGAGTGCCAAATGTGAATTCCAAATGCCATGTAAAATGTATGTACATGCAGAAGATGACTCTCTCATATTGAAATATCTTATATATGCCTCTCGTCTTCGTCCTATTTTCCTCTTATATTCTACTATATGTTTCTCTGTATCTCTCTCTATATATTCTCTGTACATATAGTGCTGACGATGCGTCTAAGAAATAGGGTAATCCTATTGGTGAAAATCATTTCGTAGAGATTTGATGGAAATTACTTAATAAGGAAGTGGAATAAGGAAAGCAGCTACATACCCTACGTTACGTACGTACAGACTACAGACATATATCTGTGTATATCGACGATGACTATATGACACACTTCCTGGGATTTCCGTTAAATAATCCGGATTTAATTAAAATTGTGTATGTACTGTAATATTAATATTGAATATTTATGATATGTATAGACTTATTCTGGTCTTTTTTGCGTGGCCATCAATCCCTACAAACGTTATCCAATCTACACGAACCGTGCCATGATGATCTACAAGGGAAAGAGACGTAATGAAGTTCCTCCTCATCTTTTTGCCATCTCTGATGGTGCCTACTCAGCCATGTTGACCAGTGAGTACATGTACAATACAATGACATTTCCCCCTCACCCCCAAAAATACCTAAGAATGTAATGCGTTTTTACTATAACTAGTGGTTTTTTCTGTCTTTTCATCTTCATCTTCATCTTCACAGATCACGAGAATCAATCCATGTTGATCACGTAAGTTAATCCCAGGAAATCTCATTTTTATTTTATATTTTATATTTTATATTGAAGTGTTCCCGCGTGCGTGTGAATTTGATCGTGATCGTGAATGATAAAATGATTGGTATTTAACATTGAAATCCTTTTTGTATTTTGTATTTGATTATGCAGAGGAGAATCTGGTGCCGGTAAGACTGAGAACACAAAGAAAGTAATTGCGTACTTTGCTTGTGTGGGTGCCAACGCGCCAAAGAAAGACGAAGTCAAGAAGGTGAGAGCGAGAGGAATTATGAGAAAAATACACCATATTGTTATATGTTCGTCACACTTAATCGCTAGACAAATGAATGAATGAATGAAAAATATCTATAGGTTTGGATCTAATGACATTGTTTTGTGTGTTGTTTTAATTTTGGTAGGCTTCCCTTGAAGATCAAATCGTGCAAACGAATCCCGTCCTTGAAGCTTTTGGTAACGCCAAGACAACGCGTAACGATAATTCCTCCCGTTTCGTAAGCTTCCCTTTTCTTCTTCTACCTATATTATACTTCTTCAACAATTTAATTCGATCATTGACTGCACGTATCTTATTTCTCTTTCTCTCTCTAATTGATTTAATTGGAATTGGAATTGTAATTGAACAGGGTAAATTCATCCGTATTCATTTCGGTACTACTGGTAAATTGGCCGGAGCTGACATTGAAACTTGTAAGTTGATTATTTTTCTTGTATATACTCAAACCCAAAATCAAAATTTCAATTGTCAAATCTAAATAAATGTGGTCTGGTCATTGTATACAGATTTGCTCGAGAAGGCTCGTGTCATCTCTCAACAACCCCTTGAGCGATCCTACCACGTTTTCTACCAACTCATGTCCGGCTCTGTCAAGTACATGCGAGGTAAATATTTTTCACACACACGCATTTCTAAATCCCAAAATTCCACATACTCAATTTGAAGATACACAACTATAACAAACTCCCTACATTTTTCTTTTGTGGTGGTGCATTTATTGGATAGACATGTGTGAGTTTGAGAAGTTTGCCATCACCGACTTCCACTACGTCTCACAGGGTAAAACAACCATCCCTGGAGTTGATGACGGAGAAGAAATGATTGCCACCGATGTGAGTGAACAAAAGACAGAGAATTAACAAAAAAGAACAAAACAAAACAAAATCAAGTCAAATTCAAAATGTGTGATGGGGATTTGTCATTTAAAATATGGATTTGTGTGTTGTTGTTGTTGTGGGTGATGATCTGTAGGAAGCCTTTGACATCTTGAACTTCTCCAAGCAAGAGAAGGAAGATGTGTACAAGATCACCGCCGTTGTCATGCACATGGGAGAAATGAAATTCAAGCAGAAGGGACGTGAAGAGCAAGCTGAAGCTGATGGAATTGCCGTGAGTTTCCCTTTTGATTTATCACATATAGATATATAATTTTCCCCCAAAAAAATCAAAACAATTTCCACACTGTCGACAAAAGTGCTCATGTGGGATTTTTCGTATGGCTTATTTATAGGAGGGTCAACGTATTGCAAAATTATTGGATACGGGAGCCGAGGATTTGTACAAGAATTTCCTCAAGCCCCGTATCAAGGTCGGAACGGAATTCGTCATCAAGGGACAAAATCAACAGCAAGTGTACAATGCAGTGGGTGCCATGGCCAAGGCTATTTTCGATCGAGTCTTCAAATTCCTCGTCAAGAAATGTAACGAGACTTTGGACACCAAGCAGAAGCGACATCAATTCATTGGTGTGTTGGATATTGCTGGTTTCGAAATTTTCGATGTAAGAATAAACCTTCAATTTCAAAAAAAGAAAAAAATATTCTGGATTTTAAGTGTTCTCAAAGTCAAAAGTCAAATCAAATGATGATGATGATGATGATGATGATTTGATTTGATATAGTTCAACGGATTCGAGCAATTGTGCATCAATTTCACCAATGAGAAACTCCAACAGTTTTTCAACCATCACATGTTCGTTCTGGAGCAAGAAGAGTACAAACGAGAAGGAATTGACTGGGTCTTCATGGATTTCGGTATGGACTTGCAAGCCTGTATTGAATTGATGGAACAAAAATTGGGTGTCTTCTCTATTCTTGAAGAGGAGTCCATGTTCCCCAAAGCAACAGATAAAACCTTCCAGGACAAACTCGTTACTCAACATTTGGGGAAATCTTCCGCTTTCGTCAAGCCCAAACCACCAAAGCCAGGTTGTGCTGAAGCTCATTTCGCCATCGGTCATTACGCCGGAACCGTACGTTCTTTTTTTGTCTGACTCTCTCATACTTTTATTTAAGGAGGGTTCTGAGTTCGAATCCCAGCGGGACTTGTTTTTTTATTGGGACTTTTTGATTTTGATGTTCCTATAGGTTCCATACAATCTTGCCGGATGGTTGGAGAAAAATAAGGACCCCTTGAACGACACCGTGGTCGATCAATTCAAAAAGAGTGGTAATCTCCTTATTCAAGAAATCTTTTCGGATCATCCTGGTCAGTCTGGTGGAAAGGACGATGGTGGCGGTGGCAAGGGTAAAAAAAACAAAAGACAAAAATAATGAAATAACAAATTCACAGTCTTTATCCATTTATTTTTATCGAATAACGAATTCTATAGTAAGGGTTAATTCATCAAGTTTTTTTACAGTCCAAAACTCAATGATTTCCAGGAGCTTTTTTTGTCATCAGTATTCACCATAGAAAATATTCAAGTTTTTTAAAATAAGAAAAGTTAGGAAATTTAAATATAATCCACATAATGTGAAACTTAGGTGGAAAGCGAGCAAAGGGTTCAGCCTTCCAAACTGTGTCCGCCCTTTACAGGGTAATTACCTCCGAATTTCGTCATTTATACTGACAGTCTGCCAGCCAATTTCCAACTTTTTTTATTAATCAATTTCAATCCAATTAACTTTACTATTTACTATTGGCTTTTTTTTAAATGGCACGCAATATAAATATATAAATATGCAACGCTATAAAGTGGCACAAAAGTAATAATTCAATGTTTAGCTATAAAATGATCTCAGCCATTTCATACATTTATTTTTAGTATACAGAAAAAAGTATCATTTACCACATTATTATTATTATTAATGCTTAATCTAACGAAAGTATATTATTATTATATCTGTATATATTTTGAAAAGGTAAATGTAAACTTTTGTCGTAGTTTATTTGAATTAATTATTATGCGCAGTATACTGTCACTTTTAATTTAAGCACTCTGTTGTAATGCTCGCTCACAATGCAATTTTTTGTACACTAAAATTCGCAAAGACTTGGCCAAAATTTTGTAGGACAAAATCCACATGAGAAATTATGAATTTGAGGAATAATAATTTAGGGGGTCTAATTTTTGAGGTATCACAGGGGGACATTTTAATAATAATAATAATCAATGCTTTGGGTAACTTAATGCTTTGAACAATATATATGTGGGGAAATCTACAGGTGGTGGCCGAAAGAAGGGAGCCGGTTTTGCTACCGTCTCTTCTTCATACAGGGTTCGTTTATTATTACCAATTTCTTTGAACAAAAAAAAAACGTTTGATTTTCGTTTTTTGTTATTTTTCCCTTTTTCTCACTTTCTACCGAATGTTTTTTCGTTATTCCCTGAACTTAGACCAAAAAATGTCTAGTGTATACAATAGAAATGACTTGGATTAATTTCGCAAAAAGCGAAAACCTTGTCTGTTGAATCGAATATAGAACAATAATAATTATTGTGGTATCGTATTTTCTACCCTTACAATTTTCAAATATGATAATTATAATGATATTGATGGTGAAATGAATTCTGAATTCATCATGTTGTTGTGTACCCCTGTTTTTTTGTTTCCCTTCAGTATATATACAAATCCGTTTCCGTTTCAGTCATTTGAAAACAAAGAGTCATGAAATGATCAAAAGTGTACTCTTATATACACACATACTCTGATTCTGACTCTTGTCCACAGTCCTGGTTTGCGTATTGTAATTTATTGTGTATCTAATTTTATTCTATATATGTGGTAAAAATAATTTATCCATTTTATCCTTCATTCATAATTGAAGAGAAAGAAATGCACATCCCTTTTGACTATACAATTGACGAATTACCGGTCAATCTCAAAATTCCGTCAGTACACACAGTTTAATTTATAAATTATAATCATGGCTTAGCTTCACAACTTTAAGCCACCACAGCACATTATTCAGATGCGCATGAACTGAAAAATGCTTTGCATTTCTCATTTATATTATTATCAATTTGGTTTTTAAATGGCTTTACTTGCTTTATGTATGTTCGTGATCGTTTATAAAGGATTGCAAAAAAAAAAATTATCAAATTTTGGCAATTTGCACTTGTCTGTCACCTCTGCAACGCTTGTATGTGTGGATCCCATGAAAAAATCCAATGTTTAATTCAACGTTTCAATATATTATCAACGACTTTATAGGAGCAATTGAACAACTTGATGGCCACACTCAAAGCAACATCCCCTCATTTCATCCGTTGCATCATCCCCAACGAGGTCAAAACACCCGGTTCGTTCTTCATTCTTCATCTCCATCACATCCCCACAGTTTTTTTTCTCCCCTTTTCTCTATCATTTTCTATTTTCTACATATCGTCTATTAAGTTCACAAACGAACTATAACGATTTTCCTTAATTTGCGGAAATGCGACTACTGCGTCCGTTTTTGTGGGTAAAATTCTGAAAATATTCAGGGTGACAGAAAAGGTCATGGCAGACAATAATGTCGCAGGACCCACAGCCCCATCTTGAGCCGTTTGACCTTTGCAGCAGGTCAACGAAATTAAGGAAAATAATTATAGTTCGTTTATTAACTTAACAGACGATATATTATATTATATTATGGATTCACTTGAATTTTTATCCTTCTTTATAGGTCTCATCGACTCGCACTTGGTAATGCACCAGTTGACTTGTAATGGTGTACTTGAAGGTATCCGTATTTGCCGAAAGGGATTCCCCAACAGGATGAACTACCCCGATTTCAAGCACAGGTATATTTCTTTCACAATCCAAATTGATTGCTTAAAAAATACATTTATTTCATATGTAATCTCTGTTATTTTTGTCACGTAGATACGTCATTTTGGCCCCAAATCAAATGAAGGCTGAGTCCGACGACAAAAAATGTGCTCAAGCTTGTTTCGACGCTGTAGAATTGGAAGCTGACAAATTCCGATTGGGTCACACCAAGGCACGTCTTTTTAATACAGTCAAAAAAACAAAAAAAAAAGAACTTTGTACACATATTTCCTTCAGCCCCCCTTTTCAAAACTTATTTTTATTATTATCATTAATTTTTTTTAGTAATTGATTCGTTTGTGTTTGCAATTTGTCCCCTTTCATATCTTTCATATATATACTCGTCGTTACAAACAGAGACACGAGTATATGATGATATTGAATTTTGATTATGATTTACAATTTACAGTCATTCGTTTTTCATCCTTGATTGTTTTTTTTTTGTTGTGTTTTTATTTTTTGTGTGTGTTTGTCACCCTCCCCCTGTTGTGTTTCTCACACTCTTTTGTGTCTCTACTATTTGACAAAATCCAGTCGGTCTTGACGGAACTCACACACTTGCCTCTCCAAAAAGGTCCAAGATTTTTTTTATAGCTGAGTCAAATTGATGAACAAACATTATTTTGGAAGTCATCTCAAAATCTCTCAAATCTCTCAAAAAAACTCTCAAAACTGAGCAATTGATTGGGAAATTCCAAGGTTCGACGACCAAATACCTATAAATACCTAAAATAAATATGTACACAAACATTTTTTAGTAGATCTTTTTTAATAGAATAGTTTTTTGTTGAAAGCTATATATCGTCAGTTAAGTTCACAAACGAACTATAATTATTTTCCTTAATTTCGTTGACATGCGCCAAAGGTCAAACGACTGGAGATGAAGCTTTGGGTCCGGAGACATTATTGTCTGCTATGACCTTTTCTGTCACCCTGAATTTGTTCAGAATTTTACCCACAAAGATGGACGCAGTCGTCGAATTTCCGCAAATTAAGGAAAATCGTAATAGTTCGTTTGTGAACTTAACAGACGATATGTATAATCTTTTTCTTTTAGTTTCCTAACGAATTTTCTATAAACTTAAAATTTTGATTCTTTATTCTTCGTTTACAATTTTATTTGCTGTGGGAAAACGAATGGCCAAAATCAAAATACCGTTCTGTAAATTTCATTAATAATATCTGTAAACGTATCTTTATAAGTACAGTTTTACTCTCATTTTAGTATTTCATTTTCTCTTTTCCTTTGCCTGCTCTTTTGATGCTCTTTTCCTTTGCCTGTGTGTTTTCATTCACTTTTCCGTATGTAAATATATTTTGTTTTTTGCTTGTCATTCTTTGTGAATTAAATTTTTCGCTGCGTGATTCCTTACGATTAATATTTTGTAATTCGTAAAGAATCTGTGACTGAGCACCTGTGTGTTGCTTCTTTCTAAATCTAAGTAAAAAAAATGTTCTGCTAGTGGTTGTATATACTTTGTATTTTCTCTCATTTCGCTTATCTCCCAATTAAATGAATTGAGCCTTTGAACTGGTTGTGACTGTAATTAATCTGGAATTTCCCAAATGTGCGTGGATTAAAACACGGAACTGCTGCAGGTCTTCTTCCGTGCTGGAGTGTTGGGTGAACTTGAAGAAATCCGTGATGCTCGTTTGGGTAAGATTGTGACTTGGTTACAATCCGTCATTCGAGGATATCTCACCCGTGTCGAGTACAAACGACTTCAAGATCAACGGTGAGAGTCATCATCATAATAATAATAATATACGATACAAAAAAGTCTCAATCTCTGCGTCAACGTCTATATACTTGAAATTGAAATTGAAATTAAAATTAAACAATATGTATATGAATAATTTCTCGTTGATTTCACACAGTGTCGCATTGCAAGTGGTCCAACGAAACTTGCGTCGGTACTTGCAATTGCGAACTTGGCCATGGTGGAAATTGTGGCAGAAGGTCAAGCCCCTCCTCAACGCCACCCGTGTCGAGGATGAGATTGCCGTGAGTCCTCACACATTCATACATATATATATATATTACACTGTAGAATTTGAGTTTGTTGTTTATTGGGAAATGAGAGAGAAAGAGAGAACTAAATAAATCTGAAATGAAAAATAGGCGTTGGAAGCGAAAGCAACCAAAGCCCAGGAAGCCTTTGAGAAGGAAGAAGTCGCAAGGAAAGCAGCGGAAGAGAAAAATCTCAAGTTGTTAACGGAGAAAAATGATCTCCTGAGTCAATTGGAGAATGAACGTGGATCCCTTGGCGATGTCCAGTCCACCGTCAACAAAATCCAAGCCCAGAAAATCGATTTGGAAGGTCAACTCAGTGTAAGTCGCACAATATAATAATATATAGACAATGAACATGAGGATTTTCATGAAATTTGATACATATACACAGATAAGTAATTGACAATGAATGGAATTCAAATTCAAATCTGTAGGATACCCAAGAGCGATTGGTCCAAGAAGAAGAAGCCCGTATTGGACTATTCCAAACCAAAAAGAAACTTGAGCAAGAAATATCTGGTTTGGCGAAGGATTTGGAGGATTTGGAATTGAATTTACAAAAGGGAAACTCAGACAAAGCCACCAAGGACCATCAAATCCGTAATTTGAATGATGAAATCGCCCATCAAGACGAAGTCATCAACAAATTGAACAAGGAGAAGAAACACATTCAAGAACAAACCCAGAAGACTGCTGAGGACTTGCAGGTACATGCGCTATACAATTCAATTAAAAACTAAAGAAACAACAACAAAATCCTCAGTACAAATTATACAATGTTTTCTCTGTGTGATAATGAGTTCATTAATTGTTTGTACAATATAGGCGGCAGAAGACAAAGTGAATCATTTGAACAAGGTGAAAGCCAAGTTGGAACAGACTTTGGATGAGTTGGAAGACTCTTTGGAGCGAGAGAAGAAACTTCGTGGTGATATTGAGAAGGCCAAGAGGAAAGTTGAGGGAGACCTTAAATTGACACAAGAAGCCGTCTCAGACTTGGAACGAAATAAGAAGGAATTGGAACAAACCATTCAACGAAAGGACAAGGAAATCTCTTCACTCACAGCCAAATTGGAAGAGGAACAATCTTTGGTGGCCAAGCTCCAGAAACAGATCAAGGAGCTCCAGGTGAGAAATCCCCGGAAAAACAACAATCATTATTATTATTATTGTTATGATGACTAATTACAATAAAAGAATTCAAACAAAATTCTAACTGTAATTTAAATTGATTTTCAGGCCCGTATTGAAGAGCTCGAACAAGAACTCGAGGCTGAGCGACAAGCCCGTGCCAAAGCTGAGAAACAACGAGCGGATTTGGCCCGTGAACTGGAAGAACTGGGTGAGCGATTGGAGGAAGCTGGTGGAGCCACTTCCGCTCAAATCGAATTGAACAAGAAGCGAGAGGCAGAACTAGCCAAACTCCGTCGGGACGTTGAAGAATCCAACATTCAACATGAAGCTGCCCTTGCCAACATCCGGAAGAAACACAATGATGCCGTGGCAGAGATGGCTGAACAAATCAATACTCTCAATACCATGAAGGCTCGCGCAGAAAAGGAACGATCTCAAATGGCAAGTGAGCTAAATGACATCCGAGCGGCCATGGATCATCTCTCCAACGAGAAGGCTGGTCAAGAGAAATTGAACAAACATTTGACTCAACAACTGAATGATATTTCTGGTAAATATGAAGAAGCCTCTCGAACCCTCGGGGATTTGGATGCATCCAAAAAGAAATTGGACATTGAGAATGCGGATTTGAGCCGACAATTGGAGGATGCCGAGTCTCAAGTCTCTCAATTGAACAAATTGAAGGTCACGCTGGGAACTCAATTGGATGACACCAAACGTCTTGCGGATGAAGAATCCCGTGAGCGAGCAACTCTTTTGGGGAAATTCCGTAATGTTGAGCATGATTTGGATGGACTTCGTGAGCAACTGGATGAGGAAGCTGAGGGTAAAGCGGATCTCTTACGACAACTTTCCAAGGCCACTGCCGAATGCACACTGTGGAGAGGCAAGTACGAGGTGGAAGGTATTGCCAGAACTGAAGAGCTTGAAGAATCCAAGTGAGACCAATAACAAATAATAATAAATTATTTAACTCATATATTATTCCCATTTTTTTTCTTGTATTCTTCAATAAACTAATTGACTTTCCTTTAAAAAACCAAAATAGGCGGAAATTGCAAGCCCGACTTACCGAAGCCGAGGAGACCATCGAATCCCTCAATCAAAAGGTTATGGCACTTGAGAAGATCAAACAACGGCTCTCAACGGAATTGGAGGATATGCAAGCAGAAGTGGAGCGAGCACAAGCCTTGACCGCTCAAATGGAAAAGAAACAAAAGTACTTTGACAAAATCATTAACGAATGGAAATCCAAGGTTGATGATCTTGCTGCAGAGCTCGACGGCTCCCAAAAGGAATGCAGAAACTATTCCACTGAATTGTTCCGTCTCAAAGCCGTCTACGAAGAAGGACAAGAACAACTCGAGGCCGTCCGACGTGAGAATAAGAACCTGGCTGATGAAATCAAGGATTTGATGGATCAAATCGGAGAGGGTGGCCGAAACATTCATGACATTGAAAAGGCAAGGAAGCGACTGGAAGCTGAGAAAGAAGAGCTTCAAGCAGCACTTGAAGAGGCGGAAGCTGCATTGGAACAAGAGGAAAACAAGGTCCTCCGTGGACAATTGGAATTATCTCAAGTCCGACAAGAAATTGATCGAAGGATCCAAGAGAAGGAAGAGGAATTTGAAAATACTCGTAAGAATCATCAACGCGCTTTGGACTCAATGCAAGCCAGTTTGGAGGCAGAAGCTAAAGGAAAGGCTGAGGCACTCCGCATGAAGAAGAAGCTCGAGTCAGACATCAATGAGCTTGAGGTGGCTTTGGATCATTCAAATCAGGCCAATGCCGAAGCACAAAAGAGCATCAAACGCTATCAACAACAACTCAAGGAGATTCAAGCTTCTCTTGAGGAGGAACAACGTGCTCGAGATGAGACTCGTGAGGCCCTTAGCATTGCCGAACGAAGAGCCAATGCTCTGGCTAATGAACTGGAGGAATCTCGAACTCTTTTGGAGCAAGCGGATCGTGCTCGACGACAAGCTGAGCAGGAATTGACGGATGCTCATGAGCAATTGAATGAACTTGGTAAATGAGTATAGAAAATACTTCAATATTTCAAAAATCATCATCGCTGCTGTAGTCATTTAAGGAATTTCATGGAATTTTATGGAATTTTATGGAATTTTATGGAAAAAATGTTTGATTTTGTTACACAGGTGCTCAAGCTGGCTCATTGGCTGCTGCCAAGAGGAAACTTGAGTCTGAACTTCAGACACTTCACTCGGACTTGGAAGAGATCCTGAATGAAGCCAAGAACTCGGAAGAGAAAGCAAAGAAAGCAATGGTGGATGCTGCAAGATTGGCTGACGAACTCCGTGCGGAACAGGAACATGCTCAGAATCAAGAGAAGATCCGAAAGGCTCTTGAGACTCAAATGAAGGAGATTCAAGTTCGACTTGAGGAAGCCGAAGCAAATGTCCTTAAAGGAGGGAAGAAAGCAATTGCTAAATTGGAAGAACGTGTTCGGGCTCTGGAACAAGAATTGGATGGGGAACAACGACGACATGCGGATGCTCAAAAGAACTTGCGAAAGGGTGAAAGACGGATCAAGGAATTGTCCTTCCAAGCTGAAGAGGATCGAAAGAATCATGAGAGAATGCAAGACCTTGTCGATAAACTCCAACAGAAGATCAAGACTTACAAGAGGCAGATTGAGGAAGCCGTGAGTAAAAATTAAATTAAATTGATTTGATGACATTAATCATATATTTTATATTGTATGTGAAAATGATTTATTTGTATGTCAAATGATTAGGAGGAAATTGCTGCCTTGAATTTGGCTAAATTTCGTAAAGCACAACAAGAATTGGAGGAAGCTGAAGAGCGATCAGAATTAGCTGAGCAAGCTCTCTCCAAACTTAGAGCAAAGGGACGAGCCGGAAGTGCTGCACGAGGTCTCAGCCCTGTGGTAAGGAATTAAAACAGTATGTCCATATTTACGATAACAATATGTATTACCAGGCTTCTGAATTCTTAACCACAAAACAAACAGTCTTTTTGTCGCAATTATTCACCCATTTTCTCTCCCTCTCTTCTTCCACTGGATCTTTCTTAAATATGTATATGTATACATTCTATATCAATTCATGAACATTTTTTCTTTATTATTCATATATATTGAACACATTGAGATTACTGCATATTACTTACAATGAGCATATACAAACAGCAACAACAACTATATTTTCATGCATTCCCAATACACCAATTCACATCGTAACACACACACAGTGACACTAATTTTTAATAGTTTCCCCATCTAATTTCTGCGTCTTTCTTTTGTTTTACCTCCGATTCAATTTTTTCACAGTCGCAAAGGCCAAGGAAGCAACTAGCCTTTGACTAAATAAAAAAACTAACAAGAAGGGAAAACATGTAAGTAACTTATTGACAGAGGAATGAATTGAATTGCTCATGCAGTTTTTTGCACTACAAATTTTTAGCTTTTGGAATGCAAAAAAAAAAAAAACTGATGAACTGAAGGACTTTCATCAGCACAATCAATTTTGATTTATTTAGTTCAGTTTGCAATGGGCACTGGAAATAGTCCAATGGCAAAAGGCACAAGATTTGCAATATTTCATGAAGATACTGATAAATTAGTCTCCAAATTTAAATTAGGAAAAAAATGGTTTCATTATCGTTAGTTGTTAAGTTTCTTCTTTATTTTGGGGTAATATCTCCTCCTTCTTTTTCTTCTTCTTCTTCTGGCTGTCTCTCTCTGCTAATGCTTTGTTGAGAATTTAACATTTAATTTGCTAGTATACTAAAATTTCCCGAAGGAATTTGAGAATGACTAAAAAATTGTCAATATATGAATACTTAACTGATTCGTGTACTAATTGAGATTTTTTTTTGTTGTATATGTGTATAGCACCAGCGTCCGAAGACTCAACCACCTTCACATGATTTTGGACGTTCATTCGATCCATACAATGACTACGATTAAAAAAAAACACACAATTACAATACATACAAAAATTAATTACCATATAAAAATTATCTACAATACTTAAAAAAATTACTATAATAATAATAATAATAATAATGATAATAATAATAATAATATTATAATATAAAATACACACAACTACAAATACAATACAAGATGAATATTAAACTATCCTTGGTCTCAGCTCTCTCTCCTCCCAAACTATTCATCAGAAAAAAAGACTCGATTCTCTCTCCTCCGTGTCAATTTTACAGCTATACACAGGTTTCAACTTTTTACTTTTAATTTGACCCTAATTCTAAATTTAATTGGCATTTTTGATTCAGCACTCACAGACTCCAACGATTTCTTTTATTAAAACAAAACAAGAACATATAGAAGAGATTTTCCCAATTTTTTTTTGTTTATGGAAAAAAATGTGACGGAATCTCTCTCTCTCTCTCTTATTTCTTCATCTCTCTGTGACTATATACAATATATAAGGAAACTATTCCAAGTGACTCCAAAGTACTCCTTTTGTTTCATTCGATTCGAATCTTCTATGTATATTTCGAATTCCGAATCTAATACTCTGGACTACTCTTGATCAATTTTTATATTCCTTAAAAAACTTATAGACGTGAGGAGTCTATTCGAGTCTTCATATTATTATCTGTTGAATTATTTTCGGAGGTGATGGAGGAGATTTTCAAAGGATAGACAAACTTAAACTTTTAATTTGTAGGGAAATCTCTATTATATATGTAACTTAAGTATGATGAAAGATGAAGATGAAGATGATGATGATTTTGATTTTGAATGATTCTACAATGCAGAAAAAAATTATATGCAAACTATAGTCAATTTATAATAATTGTGATGATGTAAGTGCTAATAATAATAATAATAATAATATTATTACTATGTAATAACGATGATATAAAATATATCTACACGATGATGATGATGTTTCAATTGATAATGCATTAAAATTAAATATATAATAATTATATATGATTATCATTTCTCTCTCTCTCTCTCACTCTATATCTATATATATCTATAAAATCTTATGCATTATACATAGAATATGGAATAGACTTTTACCTCATTTATCTACATTTATCTCTATCTTTATTTAATATAAATAGTATAGTATTAGAATATATATGGTCAAAACCGTTAAATCCTATTTGATACAAATTATCTGTACGCGCATATCCCACACATGTATACCGAAATTCTCCAAGTTTACAATGAAAATATATATATAATGAGTTAATTGTCAGTTGTCAGTTGTCATCCGCATTGCTGTACTCTAAATCCACAGTCTATATACGATTTTTTTAATGGACTTCTCTCTCTCTCTCTATCTCTCACTCTCAACCCCTTAAAATGCAAATGGATCCTCGTGTCATTTGGATTTACGCAATATTATACGCAAAGAAGAATTGAGACAAGGGGTAAAATACAACATGATTTTTAAAAAAACTATAGTAAATGAAAAATCGTGGTAATTTTTTTACTTTTTTTAATTATGTTGTATTTCACAGGGGAAATGTCGTATTTTTTTGACTTTGACTGGATTTGACTTGACCACACACAGATTTACATTTCTTTGGAACATGGATGGATTTTCCTTTTTCCTCTATAGTCATTTAGTCACTACTTATATACTTACATATTATATTCTGTGTATAAATTTACTTGAAATTATTCCCTATAACTATATATGTAAAGTGTAGAAACTGATAATCTGAAACTGATAGTTGTAATATGTCCAAAAGAAATGGTCATCCTGACAGCCACTGGATTGAAGTTCGTTTTGGTTTTCGTTTCCCTTTTTTTTTGGTTTTTGTTTATCTTTATTTTAAGTGAATATTTATGAATATGAAATAAACTTTACACGCTTAATAGCTTAAATATCCAAAACAAAACAAATGTGGGATTTTTTTGTGCTTTTTGCAGTCACATCACATTTTTCAGTTTATTATTATGTAAAACCATAGAGATTTAACAATTAAGTTATACAACTGTGCGGAACTGGCAAATATACCAATTGCCGACAGATGAGTGGAAAACTATGTCAATCGTATAGATAAAATATATAATCAATCATGTCAAATATGATACACAAACGACTATAGATTATATAGACTATAGAATGTAGAATCAAAATAGATACTAAATAAACTATTTCGAAATATCCGAATCCGAGAAAATATATATCAAATATACACCGAGAGAAAAATCCTTGGCATCTCTCTTCTTTTCTATACAAGTCTCATTCCATTTCAATCTTTGATCGCAATTGATCGTAATTGATCGTTTTATGCTTAATAACTGAAGAAAAGGGACTGGAGAAAATTCACTCAAATTTCGGAATTATGCTCTCATCGAGATTAATCCAAAATTGAATACTCTGAGCATTCATCGTCAGCTTCAATTCGTCATATTACACAACCTCATTGGATGTCGGACTATTTTGACTATAAAATTGATGTTTTACTCACGAAATGTGGATCCATCCTGGAGGGAACTGGAGTATTATTATTATCTGGAGTATCCATATCAGAAAATAGTGATATTCTCCAGAGCATGATGCACATTGTGGATGATAAATTCAATGTCATGCCCGAGACCAGGAAATATTTGGATTTCATGGAGAAACTCGGTGAGGATTTATTTGACAAGGAGAAATACGTGGACTCGTTGAATATCCGGACCAAACTCTATAGTAAAAGTGTCAAATTCTATGGGTTAAATCATGAGAAGACGCTCACGGCTCAAAAGAATATTGTGGGGAAATTGAAATGTGAAGACGGTATTCTAGCAATTGGTCACTCGACATTTCTAATGTAAATTGTAAATACACACTTAAATTGCATATTTTACATCATGTTTAATGTGCAGCTTGCTACATCGACGGTAAAATAAGACAGAGATTCATGGTGGAAATGAAATTACCACTTGTTATATTTTTTCCCTCTTTGTGCGTCATCCTAATTTCTCATTTTTTACAAGCAAACTAAGCATGTCTATAATTTTTAAAAACAAAGACAGCCAATTAAATTAAGTTTGAGTGCACTTCCAAAAAAAGCATGCAGTTTGCATTTCAATGTGTGAATGGGAAGATTGCAAGTTTTTGCCCATTTTATTTTTCTCTCTACAGTTAAAATGTAAAGTAGAATGTACACGCATGAATTCACGATCATAACAATAAACGTCGTTTATTAAACGAGCGTAAATGATGTACAACGATGAAGGGAGAAGGGAAAAAACAAACAAACATGGACAATAAAATGAATATATGAGTTTGATCTTATTGGATTTATTATTTCATGTGTGGTTCACCTTCAAATTATAGTCGCAGTTTTTCATGCACAATAATGTGTGTCGCACACATTAAGATTAAGACGAGATTGAATGAATTCTGAACTCGTATATTTCGCATAGAATTTTGCTTTCAGTCATGTAGTTCATGCCTTTTACAAGTTCAGTGCGAATTTTAATAGGCTTATTGAGAAAAGTCGTCGAGTGTTGATTCCTACATAAATGTTTAATTTTGTCGTCAAAATTGACATTGTCAATAAGGGAATTTGTAATGTCATGGGGGTTTTGGGCCTTTGGCCTACTAAATGAGCAGTGTGGAAGTGAGCTCGAAGTGCAGGAAAGGAATCGGATTTTGCTCTCATCTCTAAACTTTGAAGAGTCTATAGACTTTGAATATGAATTTAAAAATTCGAAATTCAACCAGTGACAAATACATATTTTTAAAAAAAGCCGTGAATACATAATATATTCAAAGATCGTACATTTTTAAACCCAGAGAAATCGTAATGTTTCTGTATTTTGCTCTTGCAACGGTCCTTTTCACACTCTCATTCACGGAATTCCGATGGAAACAATGGAAAACTTGTAGACAGAAAGGAAAGACAACTCGATTGCCTGGTAATTTATTCATTTTACTTGATTAAAGTATTCTGTGCACCAACATGCCCTCCAAAAAATGTGCAAACTCTGAGAAATTATTGTCATTATGAGAAAAAGTGACTGGGTTTTATAGCTCACGATCAGTACCACGACGAATTTTCCACTTGATTAACGATAAGATTGAGAAACAGACGGAATCCCACAGCAGCGGCGATACAAACAGAAATGAAATACACACAGATATTTTGGGAATTCACATGAGAAAAAGTGATGAGATGAAAGAAGACGACACAAATGAACCTTGAAATTGCCTCATTTTTATGATCAAATTCTTTTTCTGGTATAATTTCCACACACACACATCCACTGTTTTGTTTTGTCGTTTTTTATCCAAATCCAAATCCAAATCTTATCGATCGAGAATTTCTGGAGAGTCCTAAGTATATTTTTAATTCCAAACTTTGGAATTTGGAATTTGAACTTGAAATTCTCGTATACACATATGTTTAATGAAATAAAAGCAAATATTACTGGAGGAGTTTAGTAAAGTTTGAGCAAGCCAAGCGCGAACTCATCCAGCCGTCTTGCTCGCTCTTCCTCAAAAATCCACATTTTCTCAAAATATATAAATACTTTTAAAGAAAACCCAATAGAATTTCGAATTACATTTGAAAAAGAACAATAGCAATTTGTTAGTTTTTCAAAATGTTAGTCTATTTTGTATTGGTCACCACGATTTTTACTTTATTCCTCGTCGATCGAGGGAATCAAAAAGGGAAAAGTAAACAACTTCAAGGTACATACTACCAAAAAACCCTAAAAATCCTACAGGATTTCAATAGAAATCAATTAATAATTAATTCTGATCCATTTGAATTAAAAAAAAAATGTCCTTAATTGAACACCATAAACAATTATCCTCATCGAATTGTATGTCTTGCAGGTGTGTATACTTTCTACGAGGTGTTTCGCACATGGGTTTTGAGTTGGGGGAAACCAAATTACGTGGCACTGGAAGAAGGTGCCGAAATCTATGGGAAAGTCTATGGTCTGAATGTGGGAAGTTCGTACACAGGTAAAATCTCATTTATTTAATCTGGAGGAAAAGAAGTTCTACAATATTTTTTTGTGTTGCAGTTGCCGTGATGGACATTAATTTGGCGAAAGAACTCATGTCATCTGGGGATTGGTCGAATCGTTTACCAGACGGTCACGTTCTCTACGAACGATCGTTTAATAAACCACTGGGTAAAAAAGCAACATCATCAACGATTCACGACGAAAGTTTTTATCAATCAAAATCAAAGTCGTCAATACGGAGTCAATTGAATTTAATTGGAATTTTTAATTTTTAGGTATTTTGTTTGGTAATGGTGAGGATTGGGCTCATTCTCGGGACTTTGCGACCAAAACCCTCCATCAGCTGGGATTCGGTAAAGGTGACAGCACGGAGACTTTGTTGATGTTGGAAGTGGAGGAAACTCTACTTAAATTCGACTCCATCGTGGAAAAAGATGGGGAAGGGATTTTGAGTCCCCATGGATTTTTTCATCGTCCTACGTTGAACATCCTTTGGCAACTGATGGCTGGGACTCGTTTCTCGGAGGATGATGAAGATCTCAAAGTCCTCATGAAATATTTCTACGAGTGGAATCGTAGTTTCAATTTAGGTGCCACACCACTTTACGGCTTTCCCTGGTTGAGACATATCCCCGGGGTCACGGAGCAAGATGCTTGGGTCACGGGTCATCAGAAATTCCATTCTTTTTTTCGGGTATCCAACTATATTTTCTTTTTTGATCTCCCTATAAAAAAATCCTAGCAATTTCAAGTTCATTCTAATTGGTTTGCTGATTGTATTATGTCTACAGAAAATTATTGATAAAAAGCGAGAGAACCGGAAGTTTGTGGATCAACCGTCGGATTTCATCGATCATTTTTTGAAGGAAATGGAAAATCACGTTGGAGAAAATCCAAATTATTACACAGGTCAATTTATTTACGAATTTATTACAAAAAATTCCTCCAGGAAGTCTTTTGACAAATTAATTAGTGAACAGTAATTAATTCCTTTTTGTAATATGAAATTACCAGAGGAGCAGTTGCTGACGCTTTGTGTCGACCTGTAATTTTTTTTAACTCTCTATATTGATTTTATTTAAAAAAATGAAGAGTTGTGGATTTCATTTTAATTGTTTTGATTTCATATATAAATTATAGTTTCATGGCAGCTGCAGACACGGTGTCAAATTCCTTGGAATTTGCCATTTTACATATGGTGCTCAATCCGGAAGTTCAAAAGAATGTTCAAGACGAAATCGATAGAATCGTGGGGACAAATCAACTGCCGAGTCTCCTCTATAAAAATCGGTAAGAAAATTCAAACTTTAATTATATATATATATTCAATTCAAATGGATTCAATAGGAAATTTGATCTTGGTCATTTTTTGTTTAATATTTCTAATACATATATATTAAGAATGCCGTACACGGAAGCGACGACACTGGAGATATTTCGTCATGGTTGTGCAATCCCTGTGAGTGGACGTTGCCCGAAGAATGACATGGAAATCAATGGATGTCTCATCCCGAAAGGCTCCCTCATGGCCATTAATATTCACGGGATTCATTTCAGTGAGCAGATTTGGGAGGATCCCCTCGCTTTCCGACCTGAACGATTTTTGAATCCACAAGGGAAAATCGTGAATGCAGATAAAATCCTACCCTTTGGCCATGGTATACTTTTTTTTTTAAAAAAAAATCACATCCAAAAAGAAAAACTCACCACATTTTAATATATAATGAACATATCAAATGACAAATTTTCTTTTTTTGTTTTCTTCTCGTCTCTGATTGAATTTGCACAGGGAAACGACGATGCTTGGGCGAATCCTCATCTCGCAACACTTTTTTCTTATTCTTCACATCCATGTTTCAGAGATTTTCCTTTAATTTATCTCCAAATCATCCGCATCCACCCACCGAAGAAATCTGTGGACTCTCTCGAGCTCCAAAGCCTTTCCATACTTTAGTCAAATTACGAAACATATCTAATTTAATTTAATTTCCTTTCATATATATTTTTGTTGTACCATTTTAGGCATTTTATTATACTTATATTTTATGAGAAAAGGGAATTCCTGTACTGTGTAAACACTTTCCTTAAGGGCTTTCGTTGCCAGTTTATTGAGTATTGCTTTTAATAAAATACAATGGGTTTTTACAGTTGCTCAATTACAATTACAATATTACAATCACAGAATTTATTCACATTTCCTTTGTAAATACTCTATGTAAATATAATATAGAGATCATAACTATATTACATACATAATTCTCACGTTCCCCACTGGGGTTCTATAACATTTTCAAATACAACCCCAGGGGTTCTATTACAGCTTATACGGTATACTTGATCCTTGGTCCGTTTTCGTTTTAGGGCTCGAGTAGAAATTTCTCGACTCGTGCGACGAACTTCTCTGGGTATTCCAAATGCAGATGATGCGTTCCATCCTCCCAAATCTCCAAACTATATACATAGAGAGAAAAGTCAATACAAAATGAATATGTACATATATCGTCTGTTAAGTTCACAAAAGAACTATAACGATTTTCCTTAATTTGCGGAAATGCTACGACTGCGTCCGTCTTTGAGGGTAAAATTGTGAAAAAATTCAGGGTGACAGAACTTAACAGACGATATGTCTTTTCATCAGCTGAAGACAGATTTTTGTCTGTCTTTTTGATCTTACATAGAGTTGGGGATTCCTTGATTGTAGGCGATTGCATGGGGAGAAGGACAATTAATATCATTTCCTCCATGGATAATCAAAGTGGGGACTTTGACTTGTGGAAAAAGCATTTTGATTTGAAAACTCCCCGTCTGATGTGATTTCCTCACGTAGTCCTCCACATCTTCACACATTTCCTGGAATAACTGGACTCCGTAAATCTCCTGGAATGGCTGGAGAATGTGTCGAGGCCAATTCTCCGCATTAATCAGCACTATATGCATACAAAGAAAAAAAATGTGCAACGTATTTTTTTTTAATAGTGTAAAGTGTAAAGTGTAACCTGCATTTGTTTTAATTTTTAATATACCGCACATTTTGAAATCGCCACACCGTGCTCATCAGAAAAGGCTGGAGCGGAACAAACGACAAATTTATGGATTTTCCCAGGATGGCTAGCGATGAGATGGACGCCACAAACAGCACCTCGACTCCAACCGATTATCGAAAATTTATGAAATCCCAATTTCTATAACTCGAATACAAAATAGGGAAAACATTGCTTTTGTCATTCACACAATGAAAAATCTGAGAATTGCTGAGGATTTTTTTACTCAAGCCATAATGCACAAAGATTAAAACGAACCTCCATGAGCATCGAAGCGGTGACGGCATCGTCCACTTGATTTCTATTAGTCATTTTACGGAAACCCTCCAGGTTTTTCCTGCTTTTCCCATAGCCAGGCGAATCCCAACAGACCACGGTGAATTTCTCTTTGTCCAATCTGGAAATTATCGGACCGAAATCCGTTTGAATTGTACCTGCACATGTGAAACCAAATAAATCTTATAATATTTCTTTCCTTTTACAGATTCTATATGGAGATAGGTAATTTCGATATTTTTCTCCGGGTTTTTTTTTTCGTCACACTCACCGAAAATCCCCGGGAGGCATAAAAGGACGTGAGGTCCCTTCCCAATCTGTGTGTAATTCACATCCCAATTATTTAATGTTAATTTGGCTTCCGGGAAGGAGTACTCCAGGACTTTGTTTACAGTAGCTTGTGTTGAGTAATTGAAAAGTGGAGCTGATGGAGAAGAAGTAGAATATTTTTGTACAATTGTATTAAAGACTGTTGAGCCGATTTTAGAGTGAATGTGAATGGATTTAAATAATTGACCGAACATTTTGGACACTGTAAAATTGTGTGGAATGATTGAAAATCGAATGTCTCGGATGCTCACATGCACAATTTTCAAATGAAAATTTATATAACAAAAAGGACAATCCGAAGAAAATAATGAATTCAGAGACGGAGCTCTCTCGAGATTGAAAAAACTCTGTGCACGAACGTGAGGATTGCTCAAAAATTGAATTGTGTTGTATACAACTTAATTAGAAAACATTTATATGCACACATGCCGCAGTATACTTTTGTTTACAATTGATTTCTGAGAAAGACGGTGGGAAAATCTGCTCCATTTTCTTTGACTTCATTGTCGTAATTGGTCATTACACAATTTAATTAAATCCCATAAAACCATTTGCATTCAAATTTACTCATTTTATTATTGTAGAATGTAAGTTAGAATGTAAATTATTTTTAATTATGCTCAATCCTCAAGTCTAACTCATCAGCGTTTTGGACATTGGCGAAAATAAACGAGCATCCATTCAATACATTAAGAATTCATAAGGAATCACAAGAGAATGTTTAAATATCAAAATTATGACTTTGATTACTGCTTTACTTTGATTCATTGCTCTTTTTTACAGTGATTTCTCAATTCACTTTGTACGTGAGAGTTTTCATCGCCTTTTGTCAACTGCCCTCTCTTTACTCCACGTTTTCCCGTTTTGAAATTTGAGACTTGTAATTGTCTATATGCGAGGAAATATTTACAACAGACAACAAAGCCGAAACACGTGCAAGTCAAGAGTTTTCTGAGCACAAAAAACATTTAGCATTTTGTAGTTAATCTGGCAAATGGATAAAAAAAATCCATGCGCATTTCAATGTAAATACATAAAATCAAAACAAAATTTTGCACGTTTCATAAATACTAAATAGGACTTGCAGGTTTATTTCACTTTACGATACTTTTTCTATTTTATATTACATATTGATATTTGTATTTGTCTTTGGGAGTTTTGCTTCCGGTTTAGAATTTGCTGAATTTCCGTCGATATACTGCATTTGAGAACTCGAAAGACTTTTGTGGTATTTTTTGCACTATTGATTTCATATTTTGTTTTTTCCAGCGCGGAGTCGGATTGGATTCATCAATTCCAAGTACGCTTTTTGTGCTTCCTCCTAACAATCAAAATATGTACATAAGTATAGAAACTCTCATTAGATATAATTACTACAAATTTTCTATGGAAATTTACTGTAATCCTTCATGAAAATGGATCGGGAGATAAATACTGCAGAAACTGCAGAAAGTGTAGGTATTTTTAAATGAATCGATTTAACATTTGAATCACAAATGAAATACCTCAGACATGACGTTAGATTTCATCCAGGCTTCCCACTTTTTCAAACTAATCCCATCACCGGGTTTCTCCGTTTTATTCGATCCCTTGGACACTCGTTGATGATAACCATAGGCTGCAATTGCCTCTTCCTGCGTCATAAATTCCTGCATTGTCATGGTCAACACGGACGTTTGTAGAAATCGGTTTTTGAGGGTGAGCTGAGCTGAGGTTGCGGTTGCGGCTGTGCTCTGAAATCTCATTGGACTCATCATCGTCATCATCATCATCCTATCCACTCTCCCCATCCTCCAGAATCTACACCACAAAACAAATCCCCACAAATTAAATTTAGAAATACCCCCCCCCCCCCCCAAACTCGGGACAAAAACAAATCGTCTGTTAAGTTCACAAACGAACTATAATTATTTTCCTTAATTGCGTTGACCTGCTCCAAAGGTCAAAGGGCTCAAGATGGGGCTGTGGGTCCTTCGACATGATTGTCTGCCATGACCTTTTCTGTCACCCTGAATTTTTTCAGAATTTTACCCACAAAGACGGACGCAGTAGTAGCATTTCCGCAAATTAAGGAAAATCGTTATAGTTCGTTTGTGAACTTAACAGACGATATACAAATTACAAATGCAAACACAAACACAAACAAAAGTTTAAACTATAGTTTAAATTTCACCTGCTTGTTGCGGGTACAAGAAATCCACTCATTTTTTTTAAACAAAAAATTAACCACACGTAAATTAATAACCACAATTTTCTAAGTCAAATTAAAATATACTTTTTCTACACTGTTGTGCTTTTGATTGTGTATATATACGATGTAAAATAATGATACAAAACTCGCATGAGTTAATTTCAATTCAAAGGTTGGATTCACAATGCGCAAAATGGCTGTGTACTTATAATTTCCTTGTGGGGAAAATGTCTAACCGTCCACGATTTCGATTGTTTTGTGACTGATCTGAAAACTCGACACCTGTATAGAATTGAGGTTTATATCGTACGTTGTCCACTCCTCCGCGTCACACACACAGGAACATAAAGTTTTAACAAACAAAAAAACCACACAAATATTTTTGTCTCAGCGAAACACGCACATATATGCGTACGAAAATAAGGCTTACAAATACAAATACAAGAAGTACCTACAATGCAACATATATAAGCAGCCGTGTGTACAGTGTACAGATAAACAATGTAACAATGAATAAGGAAAACAAGTTGTTTTAAATATGTTGATAAAGAATGCAAATGCAAATGCAAGCAAGCTGTAGACACCACAAAAAATGTACAAAAAACGTGAAGAGCATATAAACAACAGATGAAGGGGAACTTGAACTTGACTCATTGGGATTTTCGGATGAGATTGAGATTTGAGTTTGAGACTCAAATGTACTTTCATTGTATCGTACATATGTATGAAATGGAATAGTCAATATGATCGTGTGTGCGTCTTCATCTTCTTCCACTTGCGTCATTTTATATGAGATTCGAGACTACATGTGTGTGTGTGCATTGTGAGAAATGCACAAAAAGTGGATTTTTCAGTTTTCAGTCAGAGTAAGATAAAACAGCTCAGCTCATATTTAAGAGACGAGAACATATAAGTACTTACAACTACATACGATATTCTCACGAATCTCTCTGGTTACTCATTTCGTTATTTAGTTTTAGGGGGTGCAATTCCAAAACTCAAAACTCAACTCATATAGAAAAAGAAAATGCCAAGAGGAGAGAATCATCCACAAACTCACGATAAAAAAATACGCAAAGTATAGTATAGTTTAATGGCTAATGTTTTCGCTTTATTTTTTTAGCTATTTAAATCAACTATTTGCATAAAATAAACTCAACATGAACAACAACTTTAATTTTAATTTTAACTACATGGAGTATGTAGTGTTTAAATCCCTTTTGATTTTTAGATATTCTCGATATTTTCGATATTTTTGATGACTTCCGGTATTTTCGGCCCTTTAACTACTCGAGGAGGAATTTTTCGGTGACTGTCACGAATTCATCGACAAATTCCAGATGATCATGAGCTCCCTCCACCACATCATGGATTCTAATTGAAATATTGTGAAATAGTCAATTAAATGAATGTAAGCGAGCAGAGCAGAGTAGAGCAGTGTACTGACAATAAAATAAAATGGATGTGGTTAAATGATTAAATGAAATGATTATGTCCACATACTTTGAGCCGGGGATCCACCGTTTATAAGCATCGCCTGCAGACTTGGGTGAAACAAGATCTTTGAGTCCACGAATGTAGAGAGTGGGCGCTTGGACTTTCATCATTTGCTCGGGGAACCATTTGTCATATAATGCTTTCCCTCGATCCTCATTCAATTTCTGCCAGTCCCTCAGGATTTTCTCTACATACGGCTTCTCATAGTCTCTTAATAGCGCTTGTCGCTGGGATGGACTCCAGTATGCCAAATCCGTCATCACTACAACCAAAACAACAACAATAACAACCATGACGAATACAATTAAACAAAATTATTCCCCACACGTCACTTTCATATATCGTCTGTTAAGTTCACAAACGAACTATAATTATTTTCCTTAATTTCGTTGACCTGCTCCAAAGGTCAAACGGCTCAAGATGGGGTTTTGGGTCCTTCGATATTATTGTCTGCCATGACCTTTTCTGTCACCCTCAATTTTTTCATCATTTTACCCACAAAGACGGACGCAGTCGTAGCATTTCTCTCAAATTAAGGAAAATCGTTATAGTTCTTTTGTGAACTTAACAGACGATATAGTGATTTCCTATTTCAGTGTCACTTTTTCCTTTTTGTATCGTATATTTATATACCTTTCATAATTTTAGTGCCGTGATCTCCATAACCCGACGGGGAATTACACATGACCAGTTTGTTCACGTGGTCCGGGAACTCTAAAGCCACGAAAGCACCGGTCGACCCACCCGAACTCCATCCAATACAACTGTATTTGTCATAGCCCAATTTCTGAAGGGATACAAAGAACCATTACAAATTAATATTATCCAATTGTTATCGTATCTTGTACAAATTTAGTGAACAAAGACGACCGACGAATGACGAACCTCCATGAGTTGAGCCACCATTCGAGCATCCTTCTGTAGAATAAATTCCTCACTGAAAACATCCCGATTTGGTGGTCGACTCCGGCCGTAACCTTCAAAAAAAATCCAAGACATTTTCAATTTCACCATGTACAAATATATACCATGCAAATCGTCGAGGAAATCCGGGGATTCCAATTCAGAAAGGAAGATTACAATCCCTTAATTGATTTTTTACCTGGTGGATCCCATCCGATAAGAGTAAATTTCTCTAGATCCATACGCTTGACCACGGGAGCGAAATTACCGGGTATCGATCCTACATTTTAATCAAAATAAACAAAATAACATGGAATTGTGTGGGCCGGCAATTAAGTATACGTTTTTTCTCAATTTAATTTTTTGTGGGTTTTGATTCAATCTGCGTGGGGTGTGGAGAGAGAAATCTCTGAAATGTTTACCGGCGAGTCCAGGTAAACAAAGGGCAACGTGGGGTCCCTTCCCGAATCTCTGCCAGTTCAATTTCACTCCATCAACAACGATTTTGGCTGGACATGCGACAGTCGTAGAGAATCCGGACGCATTCCTCAATAAAAAACTCCATTTTGAACCAATCGGAGGATGGGAGCTCGTTAAACGTTTTAAATGTGGTAACAAATTCGTATTCCACATGATTTGATTTGACAAACAAAAAAACAAAAAACCACAGCCAGACGGACAACAAAAAATTATAGTGATCTCAACAATATAAAACTTGAGAAAACTGTAAACATTTGGATTTGGATATATAGGGAAAAAAAACAATAAACTCGAGTGTGAAGATTGAAGATATGGAAATCACAACAAAAACCAATTGACGTTGCTCGACGTCAGAAATGCAACTATATATTTTGGAAAGAGGAAAGCAGCTCAAGTGTGATTTTCAAATTCAAATTCAACAACAACAACAACAACAGCAATAAAAGTGGAAGTATATAGTCGATCGGAGGTAGGAACAGATAAATAATAGGGAAACACAAGAATGCACAAGTCCAAACAAATTGCGAGGATCTCTCAAATGGAAACAAAAACCCGTTCTCCCTTTGAAATATTACCACGAGTTAATTTTTCTCGTTTGCATATGAATAATAATATATAATATGAATATATATATATATAAATAAAATATGAGCGCGTCCACCCTTTTCCGTTTGACCCGTTTGCTGGTCGCTTGGGAAATGAGATATGGAGGATATGTGATTGTAATTTTGATGAGCCACGAACGAGATTTTTTTGTTGGTCTACACAAAACGTGCCAAAGAGAAGAAGGTAACGATTTTGACCATTTCAAATTGCATTGGCGAGAAACTCGTTTGAGTTTCTCAGTCAGTCAGAACTTCTCACACACACGTTTTGTGTGCATAATATGCACTGCATACTGCTGCATACACACACGTGAGTTTTTTGCAGTTTTAAACTCTCTCAATGAAAAAAACTCTATCAATTTCCCATCCTTCAAGCCAATGCAAATCATAAGGATTTTTTGTATTCTCTCCACAGGATTGTACCTATAGATACTTAAATATCGATATAAAGACTTTCCTTTACCGTTTCATTGTGCAATTTATCATAACCCACAATGTATAATCAACTATGTATGCATAATCGATGGAGGAAGTTGGTCAATTGCCTTACAAGTCATAAAAATTATGTAATTGAGACGAATTAAAACTTCAAAAGATTCAACTAACGATAAATAAATCAAAAAAAATAGTATTTCCCAAAGAGTTTTTTTAAAAAATCTACGGCAGTTCATCATTGTTTTTATGCAAGGAATTTGTTTCATTCGTCCAAGTCCGGCTCTAACATAAATTATGAATAGCAAGCTAAAAAAATTGGTAAGTGAAATATTTAGAGAGCAACACAAATAACATAATATGACTTTGTAAATGACTGGGACTGGACGAGAGCCGTCAAATGTTATAGTTATATAATGACAAGAGCAAACAAATTAAATACCGTGGACGGGGGTGAATTCGGACACCCAGGGGTGATTTCGGCCACGGAAATTTCAACTTTATTGGCAAAATCTTATGCATTTACTTGAATATTTCAAAAAATGCTTCATAGTCTAATTAATTGGCATCGTATTCTTAAAATATTTCATTATGCATGCCCTGGAAAATACCGAAGGTTGCCACGTACGGCCGAAGATTGAATTTTGACAAAAATTGTTGGTTTTTTCTCAGTCAAAAACTTTGTCTGGATC
>JAIUND010001118.1:0-42104 GCA_034699125.1 Gisinianus flammeolus
AGAGAGAGAGAGAGAGAGAGAGAGAGAGAGAAAAACAACACTGGATTCAAAGATGAAGAAAACAGTAGTAATGGAAGCAAGCAGCAGCAGCAGCAGCAGAAGGAAAGAAAATACTAGATTGAGTTTATAGTTTGTGTACAATCAACTGTAGCACTCACGCCATAATTGCATATACCTATGTGAATGTATGTGGATACATGAAAACATCATGCTCTAGTATACAAAATACTTATTACTCAACTATTTAGTCAATCGTGGAAGTAGAAGAAGGTAGAAGACTTTGACCTCAGACTTCTCCAATGAACAACATACTCAGAGCGAGAGAATCAGCAACAGATCAGAATTTGAAGAAGCACACACACACACAAGAAAAAGATGAAGAAGAAGACGAAGAAAAAGAGAATCATTATGACGGACGCAACGCAACGCAACTAAGAAAAACTAGAGTGAATAAGAGGCATTTCCAACTGAATCGCATCGCATCGTATCGCCACAGGTCACTTTGATTACAATTAGCGGCTCGTTTCAGCCACAACAGCATTTACTTATACTGCAGTAAAGACAACAGTTTCCATACTATAAAACACGCATACTCTCTCCACTCATTGCAAAGTTCTTTTTATGGACAAACAATAACAACAACATACATATTATACCATACCACAACATACCAATAGCGACAAAGCATCAGAGAGAGAGAGGGAAAGAGAGCCGTGGTTGCAGATGTAGAGAGTCACACAGCAATTCTTGCTGTAACTCAATATGTACATAGATATCTTGACTTCTACTCGACTTCTTTTTTTTCTCCCGACTCCTTCGCCTCATCATCATCATCATCATCATCATCTTTATAGTGTCTTTAAAACTAAAGTTTTTCTTGCTGTACCAGCCTGTCCTTTCATAGCTCATTTACGATAACCAACTGATGCGGAAAACGCAAGTGATAAATACGAACGCTTCATAATGAATAGTTCCTTCTCTTTAATTCCCCGTCACTTAGTACCTCATTGAAGTAGCCGAGCTGTGAAAGGTGACGTGCTAACTCCACTACACACACATGCACCTACCTAGAAATAAAATCCCCGTCGGTGTACAAAGAATTTTTAAACCTTCTTCTAGTTCTAGGACTTTATGTATATTCCATGGGACTCTGACTCGGTCTCTCTCAACATGAAGCAACTACCTCAATAAAAATCCGTCTATGCAACTTACTCAAATGTTTACACAAACACGGGCATGGATTTTTATACATTATATGGCAAAGGAAAGAGTTTAAAAACATCTCCCTGGATAAACTGTTATATTTTTTAACCTTAGCCTTAAGAATAATTCTAACCAGCAGCAGAAGACCTTTCCGAATTTATATTCATGATGGGGAGTCAGAATGGATATCGGGCTATCAGTTGAACAGAACAAGACGAAATCAAAATAATCAAGTTAGGTAAGCATACAAACGAGGCTAAAGGTAAGGAAATGTTGGGACTTGCACAGGACTACGCATATGGTAGAAGAAAAAAAACTATCTCATTCCCTCACACCACACTCAACCGATTTCCCCTGTTCGCTTTTCTTGTTTCCCAGAAATTATTTGGGAGTTGCGGCTTCTTTTTTTCCTTCCTCCATCCAATTCTCTCTAATCGTAAGGAAAGATGAAGATGAAGAAGACGAGCCGACGAATCGTTTGTTGACCAGATTATTAGCTCCAAGCTCCATACCGTATATACTCGTATGTAATGCACTCCTGTAGACGTCTGTATAGATGTACACACGAGCATCTCAAGTGTACTATGTGCATATACATATAGGGTCGTAAAATACGTAAGTGGGAAGTAGTTTCCTAACTCTTTGGAACTCTGGGCATTGTATTTTCTACTAAATCCAATGACGTATTATAGTCACCATCACCACACTCCGACTCAACACAAAACTCATCGTCAGAACCAAGAAACGACGGCGGCACAAGCAGACGGTGAGTAAACTAAAATAGAGGCAAAACTAAAAGGGAAGTGGAGTAGGACGAGTGGATGAAAAGGTCTACTTATCCCGTGAGGTCATCATTACTCATTATTACAAATGCTTCAAGTTTAATACGTTCATTTCCTTGAGGGTCTCTTATCAATCGAAAATTCAAGACTTGAGAGAGTTGAGCGACTCGTATGTACTCTACTGTTTTATGTATGAGATCACAGGCTAAAGAACCATCATCGTATGTACACGGAACTCAACTCTCTATATGCATTCCTTCAAACTCTCTAAACTCAACTCTGTACTCTCACTCTCACCCTCACTCTACACAATATTGTACTCGATGCCATCGAATCGCCAACTTAACTACCTACATAAAAGCGGGATATTGCCTGACTACCATGTTCTTTATAGACTTTACATGAGAGCAGCCAGCATTGCTTTTCTCTCTCCTTTCTCTCCATTTACATTTGACTTCCCCATAGTCATAGTTCTTGCTTGAAACTTTAGACTGTGAATAACATTGTGCATGTGTACAAGTGTACGTAGTACGTACTATGTACACCTATATATATGCATGCACGGACAATGTTCTGTGTATAGATAGTATAGATTTTCAAATCTTTTCTTTAGTGTGCGTGTGTAGATTCGTGTGTGTGTGTGTGTGTGTGTGTGTGTGTGTGTGAGTGTACGTGTGTATTCTCTAGATTGCTATTTTCCTATATAATTGACATGTAATGTAATGTGTACAGGATACGCATACTCGAAACTATAACTGCTTTCCTTGCAAGGTATTGCGTTGACATACGAGAAATGTACATAACTGCTTACTCTACTCGAAAATAAAAACTACGCATATACTTTATTTACACATGCATGTATGAATTGAGGATTTGCATAGTCCATTTTTGAAATGGAATTTACAAGTTTTAGTGAAAGATGAGCTTTAGCAATATGTGCGCTGGGTTCTATTTCAAATTCATTCAAATTACATCTCCATTACTATCTACTTTAAGTAAACCCATCCCATCCCACGTAGTAAGCTACGTGTGTACAGATTGTAAATACTAATAACCGTTCTATTAATTTATGTACTGCTGTGTGCATGTGGCCCATTCTTGCTAATACTTTCTCTCTTGTTCATTCGTTCCCCAGCTGAATTCCTTTAATACGGCAGAATGGGAGGAAAGAGAAAAGGGAAATAGTGAGAGCAGAGTATAGAGTAGTCGTCTCTTTCACCTACAGCAGCCACAATATCTTTGTTCATTACATTTGCCACGATAAAAGCCGAGTATCAGTCCCTTCGCTCCCGATAAATGTAGAACCATAATACGAATTCGTTCTCTACACACCCATGATCCTCGCATATAATTATTTCTGATTTGATTCCTTTCACTTCATCCTCACGCATTTCTCTTTCTCTACTCTTCTCCCAACTCTTCCATTCACTTTCTCTCTCTCTCTCTCTCATCTACGTTTCTAGTTTCTACTCTTACTCCTCGACCATAATAAATACTCTCTTGATTCGGAAACTTTCCTGATCTTCCATCCTCATCGATCCATCTTATCTATTCACATTCGCCAATCGTTCTATACACGCTAAACACAGTTAACACAATGCTGCTCTCAAAGGTCTATACTCAAATACTCACAGTAGAAAGGCAGGCCGTGTCAAAAAGGTGTAGACTTGTGAATTGTAAAATGGGAGACTGTACTTGGATCTCAACAAGTTCAACAATCAACATATTTAAATTGTAATCAAGATAATATCACACTATATATCACTCAATAAAAATTCATTAGTGAATGCAACTTAATGGGCAAAATTAATTCTCTCTTTCTCTGTCTTTTGTGTCGACAAAAAAAATACGCAAAATTAATAAAAAACCGGCATGTACATGTTGTAGGTATGTTGTGTGCATATATACATACAGAGGAAATTACGTAAAGTTATACTTGAAATCTAATTTTTTTAATTGGTATACATAACTCAAAACTTTTTACAACTCGGAGAACATGAGAAACTTGGCAGATCAGACAATTTTTTTTTTGAGTAAATCCAAGTTTAAAAAGAAAATCTAAAAGTTTTCTACGTTCTATTCTTATGTATGTCCTTGTTTCCTTTCGTCTCTCTCACATTCTTCCTTTCTTTCTTTCTTTCTTTCTTTCTTTCTTTCTTTCTCTCTCTCTCTCTCTGTCTCGCACTCTTTGGAAGGTATAAAGTTAAAGTTCTCTTTGGGTTAGAAAGAGAGAATAAACTCTAGCACCATGTTCTCCTTTACCTCCTCAACTAATTTCTTGTTCCATTAGCACAGAGTAAGAATTGGACGAGGAGGACGACGAGAGAAATAGGAAAATCTTTACTTAATGCGCTCACTACCACTTAGGTGGTAGCTACCTAACACATTCATGTTTTGAACTCCATACCCTGCAATCTACACAATGGCTCCGCTCACTCTTCCACAATCCACATCCACTGCCTACTGTGTCCTTTCTCTCACTCTCTCTTTCTCTCCCTCTCGGTGTTTGTTGGAAAGAAAGGCTTCATAGTGAAAGCACATATAATACTTATGGAAATCCATTCCTTCTGCTCCAGTAGCTTAACTGTTTCCACCACACAGCATGCACACACACGTTGACAAACCCATTGGCCATTGACAAAATAGACAAATATATTTATTAGAGTAGATGTAGGCACTTTTTTTTACTTTCCCGTAGTACTCAACGTGAACATGAGCTCATACATTTATACATAAGTACATACCAGTCATCCATGTATAGGAGTATATACATAATTCTTGGGTCGGAGCTAGAAGGGAAAGTCCTGGAACGAGGAAGAACTGATGGGATTTACTCACTATTCCCCCACTGCTACGGTAGGACCTGGAAGGCCAACATTGTGAACGACGTTATTCTTGGTCTGTCAAACATCTCGTGTGTGTATGTGAGCGTGTGTGTAAGTGTGTGTGTGTGTGTGCGTATATGCCATATTCAAACTGTATTTGTAGCTCGTGTATATAAATAAGTATAAATATGATTGAACTTCACACCACCATCAACACTTCCACTACCACAGAAAAGAAGAAGACAGTCTTAAACGAAGGAAAGGAGGAGGAGAAGAGAGCGAGTCCATGAGAAAGGAGCGTTCGTTGTCTACTTCAACATGCATGCTCCCAGTGCATTAGTTTCTTTTATGAATAAGAGGGCTTTACGCCAATATTTTCCTACACACTATCCTCTTAACAACATCACTTTCTACTTTTTCCTTTCCCATCAAACTCTCTCGAAAAAACAAAATTATTCAGTAAAAGCGATTTCCTCTACCCCTGCGGGGTTCCAAACCGTATGCTCTTACATACATTTATACATTTTCCTCAAGCCTTCCCAAACAAATATCTCAAGTCAAGTACTATGTGTATGCACACAGGACACATACACTCACTCACACACACACACACACACACACACACACACACACGAGTAGTACGATACATTTAGAAATGTGTACCTACATACTGTATAGATGTATATTATTTTTATATTATATTTATATTCTCTTCCCAACACACATTCCTCTGCGCATATACACATAAGCTACATAACAATGTACTTACTACAACAACTAGACTTTGAGAGAGGAAAAGTATTTTTAACCAAAAAAACGCAGCTATTCGTCGAATCTTTACTAGACAGAAAGAGAGAGAGAGGACTCGGGGAAAAATGTAACTTCTAAAACTTTGTCAACTTGCTACCTCAATGCATGAGAATTGCTCCATGTTATGCATGCTCGCTCACATATACATACTTACATACATATACATACATATACATACATACATCCACATAGACCTAGAGACACACACACACACACTATTACTACCCTTCAGCCAAATAGTCTTGTTTCTTGCGTCTCCGTTGCCCCCGTGAAATGAACATTATCCATCGTCTTCACCCTTCCTTTCTTACTCATCCATGATGTCAACACGCAAGATATACTCAAAACTCCCTTAAAATATCTCTTCTATAACTTGCACACACAATATGGAAGAGGAAAAAAATCTTTACACGTTGCAGTTTCTCAAGCTTTTGTACGTATACTCCGTTTCACTCTCTCTCTAGTACAATCTTACATTTTTCCTCATCATCCCTACACAATTTGTAGTCACAACTTAAAAACAAGCTTCATTCTTTGGTTGGATATTTATTTGAGTTGGGAGCATTTTTATCCCTTTAAACTATTTCCTCAACGAACTGAACTATCTTACTGACTGTGTAGATATGTGTGCATGTTGAAAACTGATTAAATCTATTCATGATTCTTTAGGATATGCAACATATTGATATGTAAATACAAGGGTATGGGAATGAACGACGAAAAAACCCTTAACTCCTTACTTTGAATTAGAATAGGATTCACTAATGAGTTCGAGGCATAGATTATTAGTGTCATGAAGCGACATATTTATATCGTCGGCATTGTCACATTGCCTTGACAAGAATATCGCTCTCCCTCTGTGACTTATTATTAGATATGTACTTTGTTTGAAAATGTCTATAATTTTTTTTCCGGCTATACTTTGAATATGATGAACAAAAAAAACCTCGAACCCCCCCCCCCCCCCCCCCAAAAGTGTACCAACAACAGAAATAGAGAGAATGTACGACCTTAAGAAAACAGTTAAGGGAAAGACGGAGCATCGATTTCGTAAGGAAACATCAAAGAAAAGTCATGCAGTCTACTAGTCTCATAGTTTTCTATGATTAGTATATAGTGTATAGTAATCGTGTAAGAAATACTCTCATTCTCATTGTATGCTTTTCCGAGCTTGTTACACAAAGAAGTTTCCTCGCTAACTATAATTGTGTGCACATACTCTGTAATTTCCCAACACAACACAACAAAACACAACTTCAAGTCCATCATGGTTTATGCACAACACACACACACAGACAAAAAGTTTTGAGGAAGGAAAGGTCAATCGGACCCGGACGCCCGATAACACCGATAATACCCAATGAAATTCCTAGTACAAGTTTCTCTTGTCTTCGGCTTCTACATATTCTATGCATAAAATAAACTTTGCCGCAACATTTATGACCTATGAACCAAACGTTTACTTGGAGACGACCAATTCTCAATGACTATGAAAATAAAATTACTACACTTCATATTGCATTTCGTTTCGTGTGTGTGTGTCTTGTCGGATATTGTGGAAATTGGCTTGTATTTTGTTTATATACACATACACACAAGTCAAGTTCATTCAGAATGGTGTGTTAGTCATGGTCATACATAAGAGCAGTTACACTTCAATAATACATCCTTTTATCCATCCACTTTCTCTCTTCTCTCTACTCTCTACTCCATACCTGAAGAAAAATTTGATAGGGAAAAACCAAAACCAACGACTTGGATATTCCACTGTACTTGAGAGGGATGAATGCATCATCATCATCATCAAACGTACATATAGACACACGTACTCTCTCTCCCACACACACACGTGTATTGATTTTATTCGCATGGATAAAAAGAAAACTCGTTGTTGGCTATTCTAAAGACCATTTCCCCAGGGGAACCCCAATAACAAGGAGTACAAGACATAACACATCTAACCAAACTAAAGTACGCTGAATGAGAGACATCATTCCAATGTACAGACACCGTCCTCCAAAAATAACCATACACATCCCATGGACTTTCCTACTTACGTCTCCCATTTCCTCAAGACGTATCTAATTGTTTTGCCATTAACCAGAAAGGTTTTTCCTTTCCCCATTCCCTTCCTCTTGTATACAAGAAGGAACTGAATATAAAGACAAGGAAGAAGAATAAGAAGGAAAAGTGGAAAAAGAGAAAATCCAGACAACGACAATGACATGGGACAAAAGGAATACTCATAACGGGAGGAGAGGACAAAGGTAGGTTAGGTAGTCATAGGGTTACAAGTGTCATACATTAGTAACGAGGTCGATGGAAGTTCACTAACTTAAGATGAAATGAAACTGAAAGGAGAGAGATAGAAAGAGAGAAAGAGAGGCCCTAGAAAAGTTTAAAAGTAAGAGTTGTCTTTGTCTTCTCGCTAACTTCCATCCATCTCCCTCGTATGTACATATTTCATGTCCTCCATGCGTTTGTTTCTTGACAACCTCTATTACAAATAACTTTTAATAATATAATGGGGTTCGTAAGTCTCATGTATAATGAAATAATAGATGAGATGAGCTTCCAGTCCCTCCATGTGTACCTACGAGTACATGCATGCGTGGACACATCTCTGTCTACGCACCCCCGTTTTATATATACCATCTACCAAAACGTCTTACCTAGCTCAAATTCACATTTCCATCCTTGATCATGCTAGATTTGCTTTCACTGCAAATAAAATGGTAGGAGGAAAAAAGGACATTTCCACCATTGTCAGTTGACTTCACTCGAGGTGAATCCCCGCGACCCGACGAGTGAACGTGAATGAATGAAGGAAAAGACGAAGAGAAATAGACGAGAAAGAAGAGAAATAGAAGAGAAAGAAGAACCAACCTTGTGATTATCATCCATCTGAATCTGACGAGTCAAAATTTTCAAAACTAGGTGTAGAAATGTTTGAATTTGGAAAGTATACAGAGCATGGATACAGAGCATGGACTTGTTCTCTTTCCCACTCTATATTTCTCGTCATACCTACAGTCACATATTCGTATGTATGCACACGGAGACAGAGATCTATACTCGTGGCACAGTTGGAAAATAAACGTATGGGAATACGTAGAAAACGATTGAAGAAAATTCCTTCAAGAAATCCTTCTAGATTGGATGGATTGCGGCGAGTGAAAGGAGCCATCTGATCCTCGTGCTCTACCTTCTCTACGTCTTTCCCGTCAGTCTCATCATCTCATCAGAAATGGGAGAGTTAGAGACGAACGAACGAACGAAAAAGGAACCAAAGGATAAATTGAAGATTGCCAAAGTTGTGGCTGGTCCATCATCAAGCGTAATAAAAACAAGATTTTTCTCGAGTTACCATTACATTCGAAGACATGTTGGTTTCACGATGAGCTACACATGTATGTCTCTTCCTCTCTTCTCTCTCTCACTGTTACCACCAACTACAACCAAGCTTGACTTTATTCGTCTATTTCCAGTTTTCTTTCACTTGAATTCTCGTCCAAGATTGCCACCTACAACCATTAGCTACCAATATATCTCTTTCCTAAATAATATGTACATACTACACACACACATACACACACATGTCTTCACATCAATATATTACTGACTATATTATAGGTGCACACACGACTCTTTCTCTCTACATGCTAAGCTCAGATACTCATACATAGGTAAACGGCGGCAAGCATTACTTTTTATCCAACGTACACACAACTCGCTCCTCTCAAAAGTAACAACCTAGTTGTCCTTCTAACATCAAATCCAAGATTTTTTTTTTTGTTGGAAATGTGAGAAAACCGAAGGGACTCCCTGACGATACGATGGAAAAGACGAGTAAGCCCTTGAGCCATCAGGGTGAATGAGTGAACCGCTGTGCTGCTGGTGCTAGTGGAAACGGGTCGCTATTGCCGCCGACGCCTTTACTCATCTGATTTCTACGCTACGCTTAGCTCGATGGAAATGATGGAATTGAATCAGAAAGACGCAATACCTCACTCTCTCACTAGAAGTGATTTGATACATACAAGATATCCGTCGGCCGTCTCTCTTTCACTCACAAGCATGCACGACCATATTTTATACACGTTACACACACACACACACTCACCAAATACTGGCCAAAGTAACCAAAGAGTCATAAGTCTTTCACAGCCATTCCATCAACAAGATATACTTCCCCTCCTTCTCCTCCTCCTCTACATCACTCTCCGTGCTACACACAGAGAGACATGGTTACAGCGACAAGGCTATATAGAGACGGCACTCGATTTATACTTTGTATACATTTCCTATAGACCGTGTAAGCTGGACTTGAATTCTTAATTAGATACTTACTTTGCTGGAGATATTCTCCACCCAGAATATCTCGGATACACACACACACACAAGAAAAAAAGAAAGTCAGACGTAGGACTAAACATGTCTTGTGTGGACATAATGTAAAGCCTACATGAGCATGTTTCTGTCATGAAAGTCGATCATTTCCTCCAAAGTAGGATTTATAGATTGTTTTCAACATTTTACCATTTTCTCTCTCCGGTTTTTTATTGTATATTATATGAGTATACCTTTCCATATTTTTCAAAAAAATCTCTTCAAAATGTGTAGAAACCCTACTACACACGTGATATTTCATGGAGAGGCGAAGAGAGTAAGAATAACTATGTATCACTATTATTTAAATTAATCTAGGGTCTAGAGTTTCTATGATCCAAAGAGATGGAGTGATTGCAAAGGAATATGTTATTCGTAAAAGTGAAATCAAAGCTTGGAAGATTTTTCTACACATTTCCTACATTTTAAGCATACACGTAAAAATAGGTACAGGTACGGTATATATGTCTGTAGTATAGGTGAGGATAGAAATATTCCATCGATTTGAGTATCTACTATCACAAGTCATGTAGTAAGGATCAATTTTCAAATCAAAATAGCTCAATTTTATTTTCGCCCCGAACTATCCTCCTATCATACACAATCTACCTTCACGACTTTTCTTTTGAGGGAGAAAATACTGTGTGGCTCTTGGCTTTTTTACGGCTCGTCCATCCAATCATGCAAATTCCCAGCTTCAAAACTCTCACTTTCACTTGAACTGCAAAACAAGAGAAGCGAGCAATGAATCCTTATGAACACCAGTCGAAAACTATAGAATTTTTGATTATTACATCCATGTGCGTGAAATCGGAATGGAATAGAATTACATGCCATCCAAGAGTATCCCTTATCCATTACCGCGTTCAACTCATAAAAACAAAGCCATTTATTTATTCCAAGAGAACCCACAAAACTCTCCATCAAATAATGTGTGTACAGCAATTGCACCATCATCATCATCACCATCATGTATCTATGAGTATTGTAGCGAGTCGTATGTTGTTGTTTCGAGACCTGCATATGTATGTATATATCCTGCCGTTTTACTCACTGTATTGGATTTTGTGGTGTGTATGAAACGTAAAAGTGGAATCCTGAAAATGATCGATAATCTCTATGTGAGTGTGTGTGTGTACTGGAATACGTTCAACATGTTTCATAAAACTTGTCCGTAAATCAACTTATTCAGTGAATGAATGCACGAGGTGATCATTCGTTACAATTAAAAATCTCAAGAGAGTCTTCTGGGTTGTCCCTGCTAGACACCAGAAGCTACCAAAAGTCATGAAACTCATGTGAGTGAGTGTGTGTATTTGAATCATTGCCCCTGGCTCAATTAGACCTACTTTAGGTAATTTCACGTTTCATGACAGTGTCTAATAAAATATGTGCAACTAGGTGACAATGAAACATACTTGACCTAAAGCGACTTTTACAAGTACTTAATAAATTGACAAGAGCGAGAGAGAGAGAGAGAGAGAGAATGTGGTACACAGTTACAAAAGTATCAAGTCATTTTACTGAATGCGGGTTGTCATGATTTATACGAAAAGTGAATTAAACTTTGAGTTTTTTTTCACAATTGTTATTTATTTATTTGAAAGAATGTCAAAACTTGAAGGTGTCATTTAAACGTTTTGTGAAGTTCTCTCTGTGAATGTAACCCCAAAAAATAAGAATAAAATAAATTAAAGTACATATTCTCATCTATACAAAAATGCATTTGATTATTTGATTATTAATTCAAATCTCGTGTGTTTTCCTCTCAATCTCTCTAAAAAGTTTGATTTTCTCTTGGCATAAAGGGGGAAAAAAATACAAAGTTATGACTTTAAATTAAAAAAGTTGAAATGAGAAAAGGGAAAGATTCATATAAAATATCATTTGTAAATTTGTTGAGTAACTTTTATTATTATATTCGTTAGCCCTGTAGCTAGCAGGCAGGAGAGCAGTGTGTTCGTCATGGATTCTCTCTTTCAAGCTAATTGTTGGTTTATCAAAAGGATTTACGATTAGTTGGCTTTAACTCGAAAGTAATTACAAAGAAACTTTTTCGAATCGAAACGTCCGTTTAAACAATGCTTTTTGCAACCTTGATGACAGTTCTGACCTGTAAGTCATATAAATGAGGGAATTTTTTCCTTCCTTTTAAAAATGGAAAAAAGGAGCATAATAATTAAGATTAATGACCTAAGATTGAGAGAAATCAATGAGAGTGGAAGTTTTTTTCCCTCTCTCTCTCTCTCTCTCTCTCTTTCTCAACTTCTTGTTCTCCTCCTCCAGATCTACTAGTTTAAATTCTATCAGTGTGTGCCTTCAGTATACCCTGGAGTAATTACGGCTTACAGTCTTAAGAAAACTCTCTTCCACTCATCGCATTTCCCTTCTCAACCTATGTATATATACATGCCAAGTCCTCCTTCCTCTTCTTCTTCTTCTTTTGGAACCACAGGCTCTTTCTTCTTCGACACATTACATTTCATCCGCACTTTTTAACCCACAGAATTCCCATCCCAATTTCAACCGAGTTTTGCACTTCAACGGTTTTCCAGAAATTAAACTCACCAACTTAAAATTTTGTCTTCGTAAGCACACACTCACAATCAGACACACATCGAACATGCACACACTGAATCCACATACACATTCAAATTCAACTATTTATTTTTGCTTCAACTCTCAGACCTCACACGTACACTCGGAACACGAAGATAAAAAAAACGGTTCCTCCAGCCTATAGAAACATGCCTGCCTGTGATAATATAATTTGACATAACCCTTTTGCCCCCATGTATATTCACGCGAGCAGTTTTTTTTTAATATTCTTCTTCATTTCTATCCCAAACACAAAGTCGTCTTAGGCTGGGATGCAAACAGAAATGCCAAAATAATAATTACTGTAATCGCTTGGTTAAACTTGATCAAGACATTTCCCGTTACGCATTTCCACTTTGTGTTCTGCACTAGATGTAAAACTACAAACTGCGGTGACAGCAAATTTGAGCTGTTTGTCGATAGCATAGAACCATATATAATCGTAATAAAATTATTCCCCGTTTACCATTCACATCATCTCCAACATGTATAAACTGAGAGTATACATATAGTCAAGTTGAGCAACACACGGAACACACTAAATCCATGCCTCTTTGTCTTATTATTTTATTTTATTTTGCTACACACATGACATGAGGTTAGTCAATAATTTCTTTTATACCGTTAAAATTGTTCTTTGTCCTCGGACAAAATAACACTGACAATAAGCTCCTTATCTGACTATAGAGAAATGACAAAAGAATGAATCTTTTGTTCTCTCTCTCCTTTTCGCTCTCACTCTCTTTTAGGAAAATAATTCACATGACAGTCAATAGTTTTTATTTAGTCTTTTGGTTGGGGCTCACGCATTGTATGTACTAATCGTAACTTTCCTCTCTCTCTCTTGCTGTCTCACTCTGCGATTTACTTTTTCTTAAGTTACTGCCATGACATTATTATTTTATCAAATGCACAGATAATAGATGAACGCATAGATATAAACATAGAGATACATATATCTGGTGTCCAAAGGCGTACTCAAGGAAATCAATATTTTTGTCAAAAAAAAACATGTTTTCCCATGTACGACAAGCCCATTAAGAGCGGTCACGTATATATGGCATGTGTTGAGTATGGAGAACAAGTAAAACACTCGCTCACCCACTCACATGGTTATGTGCATAAACAGAATAAACACCCATAATAGTTATTGTATTGACTAGAAAACCCAAGTTTTTGGTGGACACCCTTGGTGCGAGATTCATGTAAAATGTCCGTAGAGAGAGCCTATTAACAATTAAATCCCCAATGTATGCGTACTTGTACAATGTACACATTCACGGATACACAAACATACATGTGTGAGCACATCAATCTACACTAGACACACATCCAGCAAGCGTCGTTCTACAGTGTAGAGTGTACACTGTAGACTCTACACTCTACAGATATACGTGAGCTTTTGATAATTTGTATTCTGGAAATGCACGACCAACTTTCCACTAGTGTGAAAGGCCGCTTTTTTTTATGACTAGTTCCCGATTATAGTAAATTATTTGATTATTACACATACAGTTAATCAAGCTGTCCATTCATATTTGTTACCCCTTAAATTGAGATATTCCTCGGTTCCACGGTCCAAGGCAAATGGAGCTTATGGCTATTACCAAATATCAAATATCTGCAGTTTAAACTCCACATCCACATACATACCCTTAAATTCTCCCCCCATTACTTGTTACTATTACCTACGCATACACGTAATCATTATTTTTTTTACACCAAGATCATTCGTTTTCACACAAAAATGTTAGATATTATTATAAATGCAAATTATATGAACTCTCGTAAATCCTCGAGGAAATTCTTGAAAGCATCTTTAAAAGAGTTAAAAGTTAATATCAATAAATCTGATTGTGTATAGCTTCCAGAAAATCACGGGGAATTTCCTCTGTAATTCCTAATTCCCTTTTCAGAGCTACTTTTTTTTCCCTTCTCTCCCTACCCCTATATCAGAATTGAATAGTTGGAATGAATTACGATACACTCACGCTTGTCTTCATACATTTACAAGGGAAATAATGGAATGCGTTGTGGCTGCTCTCTCTGCTCAAAAACTCAACCGCACATTGTCCAAGGAGTATAGATGTGGAAAACAGTTGAGGAGGAACCAGTCTTATCTCTTCTCCATGCGGTCAAACGACCTCAAACCAGTTGTTCCTTGTACATAGATCGTCCAGCATCAACAGCAGGACAGACTTGGTTATGCACTCTTAAGACCCATCATCGTCGTCTTCACGTTCCCTTCTCGTAACTCTTTCTCTCTCTCTCTCTCTCTTCTCTACCTTTTCCCCGACTCTGAACATGTTGAGTCGACTCCAAGAATACAATAAAGATACTCCATATGTAATGCATAGATATAGAACTCAGAGAATCCCTAATATCCACATATATGTATATGGATCCGAACAAAGTTGGCTCTAATATCAAATGTATGTGTAAATGTATATAAATCAAACTCGACTGTGAACAATCCAGTCCAAGAAAATCTCATATGTCTACTTGTTCTACACGTATTCTATCTCTATAATCAAGCCAATTATCTATATACGATTTTAGGTAGTCTCTTCAACCATTTGCTTGCGTCTCAAATAAATTTAATGAGGATGCACAAAATTCTCGTCTGTATTTCCCCTTTTTGCAACATGATAAAATGATTCATCATGTGTAAATATTTCTATTACTTCCACTATTATTATTATTATTGCATACAAAAAAGAATTGTGTAGATAAAGACATTTTGAAATTCCGACGATGCACAGCCCAAGAGCTTGATGATGATGAGAGATTTTTTTTATATATATACATATATGTTTTCATCAACGAAGAAAATAAATGAAAATCCTTGCAAATCCAACATTACGCAATTCCATAGTCGTCCTCGTCGTCTTCCTCTGTAAAATTAATCTTCATCCTCCTCCCCACTCTGAGCATTCTATTCTGCACAATAATATCCTCATCGTGGGCCGATATGTATGCACATATGAAATTGTATTTTGAAATCCTACTATTATCCACCATTTTCCCCTTTGACGACCTCACATCTCTTGAATTCGTCAAATATTATTACTACACTATTAAAGAAAAGCATCATCATATTCTGCACACCTAATTGAAATTCAGAGGACTGGAAACGACATGGCATTTGGAGAAGGTAAAACAGAAATTCGAAATTCCTTGATGCACACCGCAGGTGCTCACTATGAAACTTTACTAGGGTCGTTCCCCGATTCGCAGCATTGTTATTCCAATGGATAATATGCCAATGTCGTATAGAAGAAAGAGTGGCAACCCAATGTAAGCAATGTAAGCTCAGGATTCTATTTTATTTCAAGTCCCATCCTATATACCTATATATGTGTGCGTTTGTGTGTGAGTTCTGTCGCTCTGCCTGCCTGCCTGTGCACCCGCTCTATTCCATATACACATTTCAAATCCAACATTTTGCGATCCATTATGCGATCCACGTTGAAAAATATGTATGCATTTATCGTTGATCCCCCATTCCTCAAAATACACACACACACACATATATATATATATATATATATATACACACACACAAAGTAATTCCCTTGGTGAATTTCATGAGGGAAAACCAAGTCAAACCGAGAAAGTCCCATCCTGAACGCACTACAAACACGACCAAATAGTCTAAACAGTTCATGGGATAGGAAACAGTAGCGCGTTGAGTGTCTCCGTTGCTCGCGGGCTTATAATTACTAATTTAAATTCAACCTTCATGCATTTTAACGGGAGTGATATTACACCCGGCATGATATTAGATTCGTGCGTATATTTTTGAGTGAGTGTTTGTCTGTCCCTCTGTGTTTGTGTGTGTATGTATGTGTGTGTGTGTATGTACGCCGCTCATAAGCATTTACTTGTACGTTTCCAGTAACCTGCAAACATTGCTGCTACTTCTATTCACAGGTATGCAATCCACGTTCATGTAAATTGCACCTTGCATCATTATGTAAGAGTATGAGAACTTGATGTAGTCTTTTTATCTATTGTGGCCTGTTCAAGCGCTTCTGTGCAGATAGATCTATCTATTTTTTTCATTCTTACTCCAGCTACATAGCTCCACCGTACTCCTTCATAAAACTTGCATAAACGTCACCGGCTTCTTTCTCGATTTTACCTTTTATTTTGGTTCCCATCACTTTCCTTTCTTTCTTTCCAAATCCCAATCAATCCCATTTCTCGATTCCTTTTCAAACGTTATTTCTTATACCTTAAAACAGTTACACGTACATTTCCCCTACAACTTTTTTCCTCTATAAAAAAAATTCAAAGAAAAAAGTACAAACAGGATTTGTAAATTTGTTTTTGTGTCCTTTCAAATTTACAGTAAGTGGAGAATCCAAATTAAACATTAAATTTAATACTTTGGAATTATCATTAGGAAATAAACGATAATAATTTGGAGGAGATCATTAGTGTTGATTTCTCTATAATACATTTTTAACGTGAATTGAACCACATGAGTAAATTTTCAGCTCTGTCGAGAATTTTGTTGATTTCCTTTTTTTTTATGTCAAGAGTCCGGGAGTAGAACGAACACATATATGATTTCTCTTCTCCTTTGATATACATTTAAATGGTTGAACATACTCTAGCTATATAGTTTCGATTAGACAGAAACGTACAGAATACAGAATTTATTTTTCTTGTGGCACAAATTTGTGTCGTGTGTGTGTGTGTGTGTGTGTGTGTGAGTCTGAGACGTATGCTTGTACATGCGTGTGTACTAAGGTATCTCTTCTCTATCTCACACACACAAGTCCTAGTTGAAATGCTTTGGGCGAAAAGGTGAATACGAACTCGCCTCTCGTCTTGTCTGAATTACCTATGTTATGTCACAGGGAAGCATATCTTTTTATGAATGTAAGGTTACGAACGGGCCTAAAGGAAGCATTCACTCTATCTGTAGATCTAGTCAGTTCATTGTTCCATCCCTATACACATTTTCTACGTATACTGGATAGTGAATAGAAAGTTCAAATATAGTATGAAAGCCTAATACGTACACTTAAGGAAGACTAGGAAGTAGAAAGTACGATATGGACATGGTTATATCCTCAAAATAGTTGCAGTATTTTCTGTGGATCTTTTCACACAGACACACACACACACATACACACATACACATTACACACATACAAAAGTTTGAAAGGGAGCATTGGGATAGGAAAGGAAAGGAGTCGTTCGTCGGAGGAGGAAAGTCATGGGTTTACCAAAAAAGAGAAGCTAAGCTCAAGTTGGAAAATACCAAGAGAGGAAAAGGATGGTTCGCCATGAGGGAGGCATCGTACCATTTCCAATAAAAGGTTGATATTGATTCAGCGAAATTGTGCAGAAGGTACAGTCTTTATTTCCTCTAGATTCTGGCCATTCCCTGCTACCAGTGCCCATTTTATAACTCTCATTAACCACCTTGTATTCCAACCACGCACTACCAACTCCGTAATACCAATAAAAGGAACTTGGAAACGTACAAATCAAGACATCATGTTCCCCTAGATCTGCAATTTTTCAATTAATTTTCCGTACTTCTTCCTCCTTCATTCGATATACTTTATATGCAACTATCTCTCTATCAAGACTCACAATCAAAAGACTCTCTCCAAAGTCCCTGGCTCTCGCTCTAGTTTTGGTTCTCGAAATATCATCTATTTTTATTTATTTATACAATTTCATTTTTTCAAGTATCAGTCAGTCCGTACACATAACGCACATAGGCACAATAAAGAACATTTTAGTGTACAGGTAGCGGTGGAGAAAAAAAACTACGAAACTCCGATGAAAAGTAACTATGTTCCCATTTTATGAATGTGAATATGAACTAACATCAATTCAATGTAATCAGTAGATTCAAAAGTCTGTCTTCACTGCTTTTTTTCTATCTCTCTCTCTCTCTCTCTCGTCTCCTACGCATTTGCTTATCTAACCTAATAATACGACAAGAGAGATGGGAAGGAAGAAAAAAAAAGTTTAAGAAAGCGGATAAAGATTTCCATTCTTAGCACATCTCCACATATATCTCGTTAAAAAATCTACGAATCGCTACTCGATGAGTTACTCACCCACATACTGTATGAATACATACGGGCTACTTATGTTCTCGCTCCTTCTTTTTTCACTACATTTGAATCAAAATTCAACTTGGACATATTTTTTTTTCCTGCCTTCCCTTTCTTACTTTTTCCTTTTTTTTCAATGGGCGGCACCCAAACCTTTCATCTGCACACAGCGGCCGTAAAACTAAATTTAACACATATACAGAATACCGAACGAGGAAGACGTCATCTTCCCCTCGTCGTCGTCAGAGAATGGAGAAAGAGATTGTCAGAGTACAAAAGTTAAATGCGAAATATACAAACTAATTTTCTATTATGCCATCACACTCGTAACTCCTAATACACATGGATTAAAAGTCAAATCTACATATACGAGATGAAATCCTCAAACTACGTCTTCCGCCAACTCCAAATTTTCCAACTTTCACAGACACACACTCAAAACAGACTTTCATTTTGTGTACACGCATTGGTGAACTCACACCTTTGTACAACTTAAAGGCAAGAAAGGATTACCATGTAAAAAATTCCGTCATTTAGTCTTTTGATAATTACAACACATCTTTCTTTCTTTCTTTTTTCTCAAGTACAGTGACTATACAAGTGCTTTCTGATGAATACTTTATGCATCATGTAATTTTTTTATCCCGATTAACTCGGTAGTATTTAGAATTTCATCATATTCTTTTTACACACACACACACAAACAGTAAAACTGTAATTTGATGGAAACAAATTCTCTCTCAACTTAACTCTCAAAGTTGAATCTTGTCTGCCGTTGGAAAAGTGACGAGTGAGTAAATAACCTCGCTGAAGCCATTTCAAAGAAAATGAAGAGAACATGTCTATTTTACAAGTTTCGTTCGGCATCATCATGGAGACAACTTTGTTTCGTTCGTTCCCTCTCCCGTTCACTCACTCACTCCTCTCGGTCGTTCGTGTTCTCATTGTGAAGACGAAGGCGAGAGACGATAAGTCGGAGAATGCAATTTGAGCCTTAGAAAGAGGAAAATCTTCCAGCTCCTCGTGTAACGTAACCTTTCCTCGGCACACACAAGAGACTTCCCTCTCTCTCTCTCTCTCTCAATCTCTCTCTATGTATATATACATACACTGACTTTTGTAGAGTCTGTAGTCTTCATTTCACTTTGGGTTCACAGTCTACATCTACATGGCCTTTAACATAGGCATGCATGAAGGCGAAGACGAGTCAGAAGACATGCAACACGGTCATCATCACATCACAGATGTTTACATTCGTTTCTTGACTTGCTCTCGTCTTTCTTTCTACTTACGTAAATGTAATGTACTGCAAGTAGTTTTACCCGAGTACCAAGTTTAAGTAAACACATAATATAGATTATAGATACATACTTGTGCATGTGTGAGACGTGAGTGTGAGTGTGTGTGAGTGTGCGTTTCTGTGTAGATGTTGAAGGTCTGGAAAGAGCGAGAAATGCAATGTTGAAAAAAGACCAATGACTCCAGGGGCCACAATGTCAAGAAAAAATTGTCCAACAGAATAACATTAGGTTTCTGAACATCTTGGGGTGTAATTTAACGAATACAGAGAGAGAAAGAGAGTGAGAGAGAAGCTGGTTGACTCTTTAACTTAAACTCCAAGAGCTCTGCAACAGTGTAGTATATACATAAATATATACTCTGTATATACATGTACGTCTGTGGTTCTTGCATGTTCAGGCCAGATTGTTCGTTCCTCTGTGTCTGTGTTTGAATGTCTGTGTGTGTGAGAGAGTGCCCTAACTAGTTTTGCTTCTGAAACAGGTTAAGATGAAAAACTTACAAGCACAACCACAACAACTACACGCCAAGTTCTATGTGTGTAATAAAAAGTCTTAATGTTTCGATGGAAAGTACTACCTGGGCCACGAAAGAAGCACCGTTTGTTTAAACATTGGTATGCCTTGAGTCAAACTCTTCCTTGAAATTATTATTCTCCACAAATTTTTCGATATATTTTGTTTTCTAGTTCATTGCATGGAATTGCCTGGTCACCAATAATCGTCTCTCTCCCTCTCGCTCCATCTCTATCTCTCTTACTCATCGGCTTCGGCATGACAACTAGGTTGATGCGAAAAAATCCCTTGGAAAAACTTGTAGATCTGCATTCAAATCAATACCCCGAGTCCTATATTTTTCTTTTGCAATGTATAACTCTCAAAAACTATCGTCATCAGTATCATCATCATTCAGATCTCTCTCCGTTTCTGTTTGCATACTCAAGGTAACAAACATAAAAAGTACCAAGACGATGAAGAAAAAGAAGTATAGAAGAAGACAAAAGAAAAAAAATGGAATAAAAAAGTTTTTCCTTCTCACTACAGATATTCAATAGTTTTTGACTACTTCTAGAGTTTTCGTGCTTCTCCCTTTACTCGTAAGAAAATCATTCTCATTTGACTCACCTAATTTGGAATAATTATTAAGTAGAAACTGGATTGCCGAATAAACCTTGTCTCTGTATTATCATGGAACAAACAATTGCATTCCAAACTTATTCTCCAGCCCTTTCCAATCCCCCCCGGTCTATGCATGCATGCAGTGGATTTTTGACATATTATACAAGATTTAAACGCAACACATAATATTTTCCGAGACTCCTCACTTCTCTCTCTCTCTCTCTCGCTGACCAAATCTTCTTCTTTTTCCTCTTCGACTTCTTGTTGTTGTTTTACAGATTTTTTCACATGCAATCGAATGCAATGCAATGCCAATGAAAATATACAGATTTGTGGGATGGATTATCAAGTGAAGCACTCGAGGCAATATAATAACAACCCTCTTGGTATTTTTCATACATTTTAAATTGTAATGTGAGTAGACTAATGAAACGACTTTACAGACAGTCCTTCAACCAAACATTAAATTGTATTTATTTGGAATGCAGCAATAATACAAGGAAAAAAATTTAGAACAAAAAATATTTGGAGAAATAAAAAAAAACCTAAAATGATCATTTGTCTTGAAATCATTAAATGAATGAGTTCACATAAAAGGTGCGGCTTGAAGACAAATACAAATTTTGCCTTCTGTGAGCAGTCAGTGGTACATAAATAAAAAGTCATATACATTCATGGTGAAATATTTTCTCCGAAAAAATCTCCAAGACACAAACACACACATACATACACAAACGATATTGAACTTCAAAAAAAAACTGTCTGTGTGGAAATCAACTGCTAACAACAAACGAAAGCAACAACTTATTTGATAATGGCAGGGGAAGTCTATTATTCTATAAACAAATGGGCAGCTCTACGTGTAGTATGCGTTGAGATGCAGAGAGAACTAATGAGTAACGACAATGCTTCTCTCCATCTTACAACATGGAAAATTATGGATTGAACTTCAAGTCAAGAGTGTTTCCTTCAGTGCGGGCGCAATTTCCAAATCCATCCAGAGCAAATATGTATGTACACGACTGAACGGCATGAAGGAGACGTCAAACAGAAATATTTTATAGTCGCTAACTCTAATGAAAACAATATTATTTCATGTCTGGGTTTGATCATAATGCTTGCCAGAGCATCATTAAATATGTAACAAGTCGAGGAAATATCACCATTAAGACTCCCCTCATATTTCTATGCCAAAATGAAGTGTGGTTGCTTGGGTCGCCTAAAGCACACTTTTGATTTGATTGAGTCATGGCAATTTTTTCATTTGCTTCTCTCTCTTTCTCTCCTCGTCCTCTTTCTCTCCTCGTCCCCTCTCTCATCTCATACACAGCAAACTTGAGGCGAAGCCTTCTTCTTTTTACTAATCTTAGTTTTACTATAATTTATTATAACGAAATATTACTTCATGTTAAATACCAAATCATAAAATCATAAATAAGTGCGGATAAAATACAAGTAAACCCCAAACCCCAATATATGTAGTCATATATATACAATCCTCAACATGGTTTTACATATATTTATAACGAGAACGATACACATGGGGAATTGGGTTTTGAGTTTGGACAGGAGTGTAGATTTTTGGTATCATTATGATTAGTTTATATTATATTTACTTGGTGGATGTAACAAAAAAACTATAGATCGACGGAATGAGCTATGAAGCGATCATTAAGGGGAGGAGGATTTCTTGCAACCATTTGATGCGAACGAGAGATCAAAAGAGACGTTTGCTTTAGTTTCCCTCTCTCTCTCTCTCTCTCTCTCCCATTTCTATAGCTGTCTTTCTCTCTCAGTGTTTTCCGTATGCTACCCATGTTACATAATACTTTGTGCCATATATCCGACTCATTCACGCCTACATCACATCTCTCGAGATCTATGCAATGACTGTGTGCCTGCCTAAGCAATTTATTAGTCATCTTGGGTCTCATTCTCTCCCTCTCTTGAAGCAACTTACTGAAACTACTGTAGCCATGCTTGCTTGCTTGCGTTCTGTCTTAGGCCATACTCTCCTGTATACATATTTCCATTCTTCTCTCTCGTCTTATAATTGTGAGACTCAAGACTCAAACTACAAACATACTTTCAAGTCTTACACTCTTCCACACGTATAAGTACATGCAATATGTACGTGATTAAAGTTTCTATATGAAAACTCTTTTTCAGCTCTATCTTTCTCGGATATTTCCACAACTTGGTTTGGGTTCTACTATTATTATTATTATGAGTCGACTAAACCACTTAAAAGACTCGGTCGACAACTGAGCTTCAGTTTATTCAGTTTAGATTATAGATAAAAGTGAATATTGTTGGTGAGTCGGTTTGTTCTCAAACTCTCTCGCTCTCTCATAAGATAGTACACTTGACTTTCTACGTCTACAGTACACACATATACATACACAAGTCTCATTTTAACATAAAATGTATATGTACATGGAGATTACATAACTAGCAAATATGTTACATAAAGGCTTTGCATTCTAGTCTAGAAACCCTGAAATTTCGTCTTTTACTCAACTCGACTCGAAATGACTATATAGAGTCCGTCTCCGATTCACGAACACTCCGCAGTAATATTAACTTCAAACTTGGCAATATACGGATGAAGGGAATTAATGCGTGAATTGCGAAAGGACAAAGAGACTGGATGCACTTAAGAAGAATATAACAAATTTATGGAGGATCATTTGTATCGTCAGGACTCAAGATCTCCAAGAAAAACCCGAACCAAAAGAGGAAAGTCTCTTTCCCAAAACTTCAAATCCATCTCTTTCCTCATCATTTCAACACACACATACAAAATGTTCCTCAGCCACAGTAAATCAGTAAACCGTGTGTACATGTTACATATTTTAATTTTGTTGTTGTCCTAATGAGTTAGTAGTTCGTACTTGTACATCAACACCATATTTATTTTATTATAGGATGTACATCAGCAATTATTATTATATAAACTACTTTCCAAATGCAAACTTTCCCTTGTACCCTTATCCACGTACACTTCATTAAAAATGTGTACTCTGTATAAAAACAACAAACTTTTGAGTATCAACTGCATAAATGTATCTACAATTTACTTTCCACTGTTAAAAAAAAAATAATAAGCTTTTCTTCCTTTTTGATTATTTTCCCAATTATCTGTTTTTCAGAAGGAATTAGATTTCTATCTATCAACATACAAGCTGAATCAAACACACGTGCAAAAGCACACTCGCACACACACTTCGATTATATAAAATAAATGTAAATGTAGTTCGGTTAGAGTCACATTTGCCCAGACAGGTTTCCAATACCATTCTCATTTGTTGCAAATGTACGTACAGCATTAACATTAATAGGACAAAAAGAAGCTTTTTAATCCAATCAATGTACTTGCCTTTTCAAACTTCTCGTCAAGTCGTCCTGTGCAGTGAAAACAATGAACAGAAAATACATATAGAATTCATAATTACTTTGGTAAAATGTAATACGACTTGCTCACTATTATTCGACGACACACGCAAAATATACATGTATCAACACTCATATAATATTATATATATATACATAACCTCTACACTTTTCCATTGCTCAAATGCAAAAGTTATTCGTACGAGAGTACATATGGATTTGAGAGTGTACAAGTTGTTGTTGTGCGACGCGATGAAAGTTTCGTCTCGTGTCACATTATCTCTAAACAAATCCAGCCCCACGCAAAGCCGTAATGATTTCTTCTTCTCGCACTCTTTGCATCTTTCCCCATCATCTGAACCAACTACAATGTACTACCAATGCTATTTGTCTTTCACGTCAATTAAAACTTGTCCATTGTCGAACAAAACTACTAGACTTCACGTGGAGAGTTCATATTGTTATTATTATTATTATAATACAGTGACGATTTCCTGTTTTGGTTCCGAGTCTAGTACATTTCTAGTACTCTTGAATAAAAAGTTACTCTTGGAGAGTACTACAAGTAGACAAGTACCGTAAAGCTTGAATTAAAAACCTACTCTCGATTACAAACCTACCTCGATTATAAACGTAGGTTTTTGGCTTGTTTTATCTAGTGTACGCCATGTATCGTAATGTATTCAAGTCATCCTTGGAATTTAGACTAATTCTGAATTTGCAGACATAAACCTAGGTTTCTAATTAAAGCTTTACGGTATATATGTAGGGTAGTATGTCGGTATATACATATACATACATGTACCTATATGGAAAGAAACGTCTGCTATGCCACTGCAGACCTTTAGATATGAAAATTCACTGTACATGCTTTACGGAACTACTATGACCATTAAAACTCAACTTTACTACGACCCTGCTCACTGATACTCTAAACTCACAAACCAACTCCGGTTTAATAACACGTAAATAATTCAAGTCCTCCGCCCTAAGGCAAAAAGGGGCAATCATTATATTAGAGAATCGAGAGAATTCAACTTGTAAACTGGGTAAAGGCTCTGTGTGGATCTTGGCTACTACTTCTACTCCCTTACTCCTCACTACTACTCCTACTACTACTACACTCGTTCACATGTACATGACAAACAAACTGCCCGGGATCAAAACTTGAAAACTATTATGTAGCCCACATGACTGTTGATGGCCAGTGGTGCGTCTCTGAACGGAGAAAAACTAAAATATGTATGTATCAATAAACTATTTTTAACACTTTGGACTCTTTTTTTTCTGTACAGTTAATCGTAAGAGTTGCTTCCCTGTAGCGTTGGTTTTTATGTAGCTCTGTATGAAGAGGGTCAAGGTACTTCAAGTTGAAACTTTATCAAAAGTTAATAGCCCTTGGAGCGTTCTTGTTTCTCCCCGTGTATTAAAGAACGTACCTACATAAGTTTAGGCACGAGTACGTACAAAAACTCTTAGAGAGCCAGGTAACATTGCATTCCCACTTGCCAACTTGCCCCTTCGTATCAAGTAGAATCGAGTAAAGCACTCCATTATTATTGCATCACTGTAGCAACCGTATTGCCCGAGTGTGGTGCGTGTGTGTGTGTAAGTGTGTATATGTTTAAAGAAGTGGAAAACAGAAAACTGCATTGGGCCTTTCCTAAAACTATTTGCAACTATGTACAGAAACCCATGTCCATGAAATACGTACGAGAAAACATTTCCTCTCTCTCCCTCTCTGCTTCTCATATACATGAATTCAATGCTGTTATCTAAGAATGAAAGCCGGAACAGACAGAAAAGGCCGAGAGAGAGGATAGAAAATTTTCTAGTAAAGCTTTAAGCTAAACTACATACAGTACTATAATCTTGAGCTCTCCCTTCCTCGAGTACTTGAAACGAAATGACGCTGTATTTGTTCATAAGTAATGATGCCCTGGAAGTAAACAAATGAACAAATATTCCAAACGAATTATTACCTCCCGATGGTGTAGTCAACCTCAATGTATTGTTCCATGCACATCTTTGAATCTAAATACACTACACACTCACACACACACACACACATTTATGTATATGATATATGTTTGAGCTTGTAGATCTACATGTTTTATACTATGTACTTTACATTTGAAAATATTGTTCCTTTCATTGAGAGAAGACTCAATTCATATGTACACACACATACGCAGTTACGAATACGGCTCATAGGGAAAGGAAAAGCGTGGCATAGGGAAATTTAAGAAGACCCTCTGCGGGCTTTTACGTTCATCTTTGCTTAATATCTTTCCCAGTTTCATCTGACTTGAGTAAAGTTACTCCCCTCCATCTCTCTTCACTCCCGAGTTCATTGTCATAAAACTATCCTAATATCTTCATACTTTTATCAACTTATTATCTGCCTGTCCACACGTGAACCGAACACTATAATTTGATATTATGCTAAAACAAATGAGCAAGAGTTTTCTTTCCCAATTTTCAATATGAAATTACTAGTGTATAGAGTATAGACTAACTTGTTTTTTTTTGGAACATGTTAAATAATTTAACATGCATACCTTCACAAGAAATTTAGTTTTGGTTTAGTTGGTGGCTGACTGGTTGGATGACTGGCTGGCGGAATATCTGTCTATATAGCAAAAAAGATTGCTCAAAATTTCTCTCTCGTCAGCTGAACTGATGTTTATTGGTAAGGAAATTCGTACGTATCTCTTGTTCATAGTCGTAAGATAGATTTTCATGTATAAAATATATACATATACATATATATTTTCAAGTAACCGAGAGCTGATGAGATGAGAGGGAGCGTATGGCATCGCATGCATCGGAATTCTGGTTGATTGGCAAAGAAATAGTGAAACGCCCACCTCGGCTCAATCGCGTGAATTCACGTACAAGTACATAACAACACAAACACATGTATGCTATATGCTTGTACTCGAATATATAATATAATATTGGAGTGACGGATATATCAAAAGACACACACAGAGCGATACTGAAGGTCCCCCTGCAGAAAACAAAGATAGATAGGAATAGGAACACAGAGTGCGAGAGAAAGAGAGACCGACAAAGGATATACACAAAAACTGTGATTTCATTTTTGTTGAATCATGTGTAATTCACTTGGTCATATATGTGTGTATTTTTCGGTGAATGCAATTATAGTTAGTTTAACAGTGGTGGAGAGGGCAACAAGATACACACAAACAACTTCATGCAACGAATCCCAAGTGAAGAAAAAACTAAAAAAAAAGTCTCATACATTTTTCATTAGAAGCTTGGAGTCCAACTCAGAACAGTGATTTGAAGGACAATGAAAATACTATATGTATGTACGCAAACCTATATTTTATCTGTGTTTAATAATATTTAGTCAACAATACTAAATGGACAAGATGTCGATGTCAATTTCTTTAATCTTCCTGTGTCTGTGTCACAACAGTCTATCAGATACAAAAAAAAATCATTTTCCATATGTAATTTTGGAAAACCCCATACGAATACTAAATGACAAATGAGTGCACACTAGTTATTGAATGTGATGAAATAAGAGGAAGAAAAAAATGCTCATACAACATTCCGAAAGAAATGTGCACAAGGAAATATTTGAGCGTCAAGTTCCAAACATTGTTACAGGTTACAGACCAAACTATATCAATCATAATATTATCAATCACTATAGCTGTAAAGTACTTTTAACCTACCTTTAAACTTTTAGTTTCCACATGCAAGTTAAATGGTTTGGTACAGTGGAAATTATTTTTCATCTAGTTTACCTACCTATTACCTATCCATGTACAATATATTTTCTTTGTTCATTTGTTTTTCAGTTGATAGAAAATGACTTTGGTCTTCGTTTCCACTTTCCATCACCGTCTGTTACATCGTCTCTCTTATCGTTCGTTTTCCCTATCTCTGATGCATGAAATATAGTTTGTAATTGATACCGCCGTTGGCATTGCTTTTGCCCTCAACTAGTAACTCGTACAATGAATACGATACATATAATACATATATATATATATATGTTGTTGTATTGCTCAGACTACCTTGTGTTTGTACGTGGTATGTGATGGTGTGTGGGGTATGAAACATGAAAGTAAATCTAGAGCTAGATGAAAATTTGGTTTTGGAGACTTGTATCAGTGTACGCAAGAGAAACATACAAACACTGAGTGAGAGAGAGAGAAGCTACAACTCTAACTAGACCTTACTGTGACCTATGGACGTGTGGAAGCCACACATGGCCTCCTAGAAGCCCTGCAATGACACTTGATTCTTTCTGACTTTTTACATCACACACAAACACACATACATAAACTCCTATTCCGAGTATACATATGGAGCTCATATGCATTCAATTTATTCCCGTGTCATGGTAGTTGCATACAAGTTAATAGAGGACTGTGAACCGAAAAACTCTGTAAAGTAAAACAGATTCAGAGCAGTCAAAAAATGTATATATCTACATATTTACTGCATAATTTGAAATATATATACATATTGCATTGAATTACACTCACTCCCTATATGATTTACATATAACATCACATGTTAAAAAAGAAAAGTAAGAAATATATGAAACCAAAAATCTTCCAGAACACCACCACTTGTAAAACTCATTCAAATTTCCAATATATATTAGCCACTCCTCACAACGCATTAATTTCATAGTTGGTGGCGTATGTGCTTTCATGGAAAAAACGAGCTTGAGCAAGTTCAGCGCTTAGCAGTCAGCACTTGTATATAGGTAAATGGGCACATAAAAATATTTGATTACAATACAGATAAGGAAGAGACATGATAGAAAAAAGAAGTTTCAAAATTTTCCAATTTCCTTGTTATAACTAAAATATAAAAAGACAATTTTTATAGAATTTAAAAAAAGAAAAACCAAAGAATTATTATTATTATTATTATTATTGAAAACTCGAAAGTAAAAAAAAAGACAAAAACTAAAACTCGTTAAAAAAATGTCTATCTTAAGCCAAAAAACCCGATAGATTCCAGTGAAGACGTAATAGAACGGATACACGTAGCTGCTTCCAAATTAAATGCATGTATATAAATTTATGGTGAAATTATACAAGCGGAAAGTCGATGAATCTCGATCGTGAAGAGAAGGAAGGCCAAATTAAGATTTAAATTAAAAGTAGAAGTAAAGTAGCAGCTACTACTAGCTTTGGTTTAATGACTAATGACCTTGCTACTTTTACAAGATCAAGATAAGCCTCTTCTACATAATAATAAAACCTAGGATACAGAAATCATGTGTACATAATCGTATAATACATAGTCCGTATGCATCGACATTCTGTGTGGCGGCTTTTTACCTCTGTGAGAGTGAGATTCCCTCCCAATTTGTGTGGATATTGAATTCAATAATGATCATATTATTGCCAGAGTTTGTTGCGAAAAAACAACTTTTTTTAGAGAAAAAAAAACGGTATGCACGATTTCAAGAAGAGAGATTAAATATTACAAAATTGTTCTCGAGTTGAGGATCAAGGAATATTATAATGCTATTGGCAGTTTTTCAGTATCACATGAAGGAAGGGATTATTGAAAAGCCAGAAATGAGTTTGTTTAGATGTATATAGTATATGATGATAATGTTAGGCGAAATCAAATAAATATACGCATGTTTATATTTATAGATATGTACATCCAAGTGGTGTGTCAAACTTGTTTAAAAAAAGGGGTCTTATCAAGAAGCAATACCATTACTGTTTTTAAAATTGCTAAAAGCTTCCAGGGAAACTTTAACGGCAAGCAACTCTTGCAATTTAAACTTGTATGTGTGTTTACAAACAAAATAAGACTAAAATGTGCTTTTGTAAGATGAGATGGAGGGAAGGGAGAAGGAAAGAGTGCAATTCAAAACCATGCTCATAGGGAATTTACAAGCGGAAACGAAAGGGAAAAAATAAAAGAGAGGTTACCCGGGCGGGGGTTCAACATGTACACATTGTACACACATATTTTGTATGCATTTTGTATAAACATTATGTATGTACAAGGCTTTTTTTCCCTCTTCGTTCTTAAAATGCAAACTAGAAACATGGTCTCAGACAAAGGAGAGGAAAGTCTACTCTGTTCAAAAATGAAGCTAGGATCAGGGGATGCAGTTTAAATAAACAGCAAGATGGATGTGACGGGCTTACCAGGATTTCCTCGGATCTCAAGAAACGAATGAGCACAATCACTTTGTTGTTAACGCTCCGCTATCACAATTGTTTCTCGTCAATTATCACACTTCATTTTCATCCAGTCACCATATCGTTCATTCATATACTATACATATAGTTATACAACTATCTTGTAGTAATAGTAGTACAAAAAAAACTCTCTTGTTTTTGTAGTCCAACTAACACTAATAATAATAACGATAATGATATGATAACTTCTTAAGAATAATAAGTACCATCATTTTATCCTGTCCTGAGTTTTATATTATCATTTAAATGTATGTTGTTGTTGTTGTTGTTGCTGCTGGTGGTTAGTATTCTTCATTTATATTTTATAATATATTCCTTGTCTTTAAATTCTGTCAGGGTTCAAAACATGCCCATGTTTAGAGTGCATGTAGTCTGATACTCCAAGTCGTCATCAAAATTGATATGATTACTACACTCACACAAGTACACATAGACAGATATCCAAGTCACAGACTCTGTATTTTTTCTTTTCTTTTTTGATTGATATGATGATACTGCCGAGTCCGCCCACTCCAACACCGTGTCCTTTTTGTGCTGTAAAAGTATAATAATCATATATCATTATTAATTATTTCATCGGTATTTAATAAATAATAATAATACGGCTATATATCATTTGATTTTTCCTTGTTCATCAAACATTAACAAATTTCTTTTGTTCTCTATCTCTCTCCACTTTTATCTATTTTCAACTAATCATGATGTCACAGACATACAAATCTCTGCTCAAAACCATACAACACTGCTCATCAAATCGGACGACTGAACTATAGAAAAGAGTGTCAGTCAAAGCTGTAAGTTGTCTGTTCACAGTAACCACAGACAGGTCAAAGGGTAGACAGTCGAGTTTCACTTTTCATTGAACGTGCTTTATTTTCATTTGATGATGTAAAAACTAGCCCAAGCCACGCTCAACCTTTGACATGAACAAAAGATTTGTTCATTGTTACTTGACAATCCAAATACTCGCTCATACATAATATTTTAAGTACAAGGTTTTCCTTTATTACTTTTTATGATAATAACAGTCGTCGTCTTCTTGTCATCAACTAAATCCACTCACTAATCTCATTTCTCTATCTATACATTACACATAATTTCTTCAAACAAGCTTGACACTATATAAAAGTGTAACCAAACTATATAAAATATAAATGAACATTCACAAAACTTGCTTTATTCTCAAAAATTCTTAATCAATTTCTTCACTGAACTTTCAACAACACTATTTTTTTCATTCAAAAATAATTGCATAATATTTCCCAGCTTTCACACCATACGAACAATGTGATGAAAAAATAATATAATCCGTGTAATTATAATTGTTATTTACCTGATATTATAATTGAATAACATAGGTAATATGTAATACTACAACCGTCTGTCACCCGTCTGATTCACTTTTGGATAACGTCACTTTTTTACACTTTTCTTTCACACTTAAATTCATTTATAAATGTCTATTCACTGAATATCCAAAAACAATGGAAATTTCGAGGATATTTATTTTCATAGTACTTTTGTATTGGTGATGTTGTTGGAAAAAGGCAATTTTTGATTTGAATAATACACTTTACAAACACTCACACCCAATATTATTATTATTACTATTACATATTATGTATACAAAACAAAATCCCGAGGTCCAAAGTGAAATAATCCTGGTGTGTGTGGTGGTATGACTATATATATATATTTCTATGAAATTCACTTCACAAAAACCACCACTTTTTTTGTCGTTTGTTGTTTCAGAAAAGAAAATGCACGAGAAACTGTATTATTATTATTTTATTTTATCGTTTGAATGACAATGATGATAACAGGGAACAGTCAGACACACACTCGAAAATAAAAAAACATTCGCAGATCAAAGTCAACAAGGTGCCTGTATATTGACTCACCAAATAATACATAATAAAAAAAAAAACCTCCAAAGTGAAAGTCTCTCTTTCTACCCGGAAAATTATATGGGGTTATAAAATGTCACACATTTTCTCACTATTCCTCTCTCACACTCTTTCCAACACACCGAGAGAGGTTTTCTTAATATTCTTCTGCACAAAAAACAGAAAAAACAGAACAAAGAGTTGACCGTAGACAAGACTCCCACCACGTGTTATTTTTTATTGTACAGGACTTTTCATTAAAAAACTCACTAAGACCAAACTTATGGAATAATAATCAATTATTATTATTATTTCATGTAAAAATTTACTTCTCACTTCTCACGAGATAAAAGACACTGTCCACAAATTTTCACACTCAACTGCATATATCCTTTTTTTATATATTTTTTCTGCTCTATCAGATTGAAGAACGAACGAACGAACGAAGAAAGAAACGTGTGTGTGGACGACGACGATCCAAAAAAACGATGCTCTCGCTCCGACACTCCAATGCAGAATGCCAGATTCCACCCAACAAACAGCAGCAGCAGAGAACTCCCAGCAAGCAAAGCCGCACAGAGTCCCTCGCCTTTTTTTCCCAATGTGTTCTCTTCTCTCTCTGTTTTTCCCTTCAACCTTGTTGCGCCACAACGAAAAACCAAAGGAGAGTGAGCTTTTCACTGTGAACTTTTTCTCCTCTATTTTATCATTATCATTTGCAAATCGGCGAGAATCTACATTTTGTATTTGCATTATTTACTATTATTTTATTTCCGGATAGTTTCTTTTACCAAATAATACTGTTTCCTTTTTTCTTTTTTTTTTGTATGTAGCATTTTGCTGTAAAAAATGTAAATGTAAAAGTGTATGATGAAGGATTGGATGTACAGAAAAAAAATAATGATAAAAGGGTTTGTAAATAAGAAGATAGATATTTGCTAAGAATACTAATAATAATAATAATAATCTAATAGGAGCGGTTAAGCTGGCTTATTATTTAGCATGAGTATTCTGGGAGTTGTATTTACGATTACGATTACGATTACGTTTTAGGATAGTCAGTCCAAATGTCTGTAGGTAATAAGTTTAGGTTAGGTTATACCTGTATACCTGTACTCTGTATAATATACGAGTACAGGTATATATCATATAATATCATATAATATCATTATAGCTGTATGCATGTACTCATTTTATATGGATTATAGTGTTGGATGGATTGGAATCGATTCGAATCTGTTACATATTATTATATATAGGTAAATAGTAAATACTATCCTTGTAATCTTGTCAAGTAAGTGGGAGTGAGAATGTTGATATTATTACAAAGGACCTTCCCGATACAAAAGGTAGTACTTATATAACTATGACTCCTATGGTTGTTATTTATTTTTTATTTAAGGATTTCCAACTTGACGTAATACAGAGAAAATGGAAAGAGTAAGAGTTAAAGGGAGAGAGAACGTTGTTGAGAATGGGGGGGGGGGGGGAAGGAAACGGAGAATAATATATGGAAGTATAAGACAAACAAAAAGTCAGAATATAAGAGGATGAGAGAGAATTGGACGAAGGATCAGAGAGTATTGATAGAGCCATCAGAAAGGAATAAGAGGAATAAGTGGCGGCTCAAGAAAATAAAGAGTAGTTCTAGTTGGTTAAACAAGGAGATTCACGAAAGTATTTTCTCGTCATTCGTTTGGCACTATAACGGAATTCTTATGAAGTGTAACTGAAAAGAGGGAAAGAGAGAGAGAGAGAGAGGAGAGAGAGAGATGAGAGAAAGAGAGAGAGACAGAGACAGAGAAAAACAGAGGATGGACGGGACAAAGACATTCAGTTTAGCCGTTCGGTATGCCATTCCCGCTCTTCTCAAACCGAAATCTTCCGACTCACTCAAACTCCAGTACACAGTCAGCATACGAGAAATGAAAGAAATATATATGTACATCTATATATTACCCGACTAACATACTTGGATATACATATATTTATATGAATCGTCTCAAAACTAAAAAGAGAACTAGAAATCTCTATGTAGGATGAAAAGAGTGAGAGGAGTGAGAGAAAGAGGAGAGAGGACCATGGAGGAAAGTGAGAGGGAGAGAGAGAGAAGAGCGAATTGCTTGCTTGCTGAAAGTGACAACTCGAATTGCAATGAGAATTCCAGGATATGAAATGTACTGACGAGAGGGCAGAAGAAGGAAGGAAGGGGGAAAGGGACAGAAGTCTAAAACTAAAGAAACCTTCATCCTTTCGCTTCCTACCGTCTACGTATGTACAGATAGTATCCACATTATACATACATGTACCTATTCAACTGTATGGAGTAGGAGCATGAGGAATTATATATAGGTACATACGTATGCATATCCATTTGTATGTAGCATTTTGGGTTTTAGGTAGAAAATCTGTCCCGTAAAACATTAGACAACTATGGTACAGGAATGAGAACATTATTACACGACCATGGTGTCTCATGTCATACTTTCCTCTCTCTCTCTCTCTCTCTCTCACTTCCACTGACTTGTTCATTCTATTTCTACTTTTACTCCTACTGCAATGCTATACTGCTACTTCTTCTGCTTCTGTTCGAACAGAGAGAAAGAGAGAGAGAGAGCTGTCTGAATTGTAAGAGAAACATCAGTTTTAGTATTACACAGTCGGAGTTGGAAGATTCCAGCCACTTTTGAATCTTAAAATGGTCACGTTTTGTATCGAAACATTTTGAAGAAGGTTGTAAACTGTCCCAAGTCCTAAAACTTGTCGTCTCTCTGAAACTGTCATCTCTTGCTCTTTCTCTTTCTCTCTTTCTCTCTCTCTCTCCTTCTTTTTCTTTCGTATCTCTGCTATTCTCAATTGGATGACAGGGACTTGTTCGGTTTTTGGCAGATTGAATGGAGAGGTCAACAAGAGGACAACTTTGAAGAAGAATTTTCATTCTCACTCTTTTCCTCTCTTTCTTTCCTCCGACTGACTCGAGTCTCTGTCTTTCTCCCTCTGTCCATGTATTTGTCTTTTGGTTTCTCTCTGTCTCTCTCTCTCTCTCAGTTCCTTCACTATTTATTTTTTTTGGCTGCTCCTATATATAGAAATCTCAAACTTTGAGGACGATACCACTGGAATGGTTTGTTTTTCCCCGTCCCTTCACAATCCTTTATAAAATGTGCAAGTCTTGTATCTTCCTCACGTATACGTATTTTATAAATAAATAAAAACTCTAAACGAGTCTATAACAAATATCAAAAATGTACACAGACTAAACCTTTTACTATAAACTACGATATAAACTTGGCTTTTAATAGATTGCCTCCGTTGTAATATACGGCGATTTGGATTTGGAAACGACATTTGTTTTTTGTTCAAAAAATACTTTACATATAAATAAAATAAACACGCCAAAAAACGTGAAAAAGATTGAATACGAAAAACTGAAAAAAAACGTATAGAGAATAAAATAAAATTGTGATAAAAAAAAATATATATATATATACATGTACATGTGCAGGAATGAAGACGAGAGAAAGACGATTTCTTAGCTTGTATGTTGAATATGAAGCAGGATCGCAATTTTATTTGCTTCTTGAATAAATATCGTAAAAGAATTTATATCTTTTTTACAGTCAAATCATGCAAATCTTGATGTAATTGGAGTTTTTGACAACGTACAAAAAAAAGTCGTCGACAAGTTACAGACTAGAGACGGGTGAATGTAAATGACGGATAGAGAGTCAAGATTAGACGTCCAAGTCACACTTGGAAAATCTCATAGTTTGCATGCCCATTGAACATTTACCAAAAGGCAGTCAAAGTTCCTTGTGCTGCTGTGTGCATATAAATATGTAGTGTACACATGTACTTGCTTGTACATACAAGCAAAAAATAAAAAAAAATAAAACTCAAGTAAAAATTGTTGTTGTTCCCCTTTTACTTAAATTCATTTTCATTTCATTCTCCCCCAATTTATACTCACTCACTTCTTTTATAGTATATGAATATACCTACGGAATCTGTTAAACTGGATTGCGGCATGCATAACATATATGTTGTGTGTGTGTGTGTGTGTGGTGTTGGTAAGTGTGAGTATGTGTGTACATGTTTGTAAGTGGAGAGAGAGAGAGAAAGAGAGAGAACAGGTAGAGATAAGAAGGTTGACAGTCTTACATAAATAAATCACTTATAATCAACGAGCATATCACTAACTCACCTGGGTGACGGCAGTTCTCATCTTTCTTGGCAAACTTTCACCTGGCCCACATCGTTATATGCATCTTTTACACTACTTTTGAAGAAACTCTACTTACATAAAACACAAAAATTCATCTCGTATTCAATCTCATACTTATTATATTATCAATATATATCTGTATGGTAAAATGGTAACCACAAGAAAAATCCAACTTCCCATGATTTATTGTAATAGTTGCTGTTAGTTTGTGAGCATGGGTATATGTACATGGATACTCGTACTACATGTCGTCTCTCGTAAAGACCATCTCTCCCGACGCATATTACCGTTTATACTCCCATTCACCATTTAATATTTAACTGCTCTCCACCACATTCACATTGCAAAACATGTTTTTTGGGGTTTTTTTCTCCTCATTTTATTGACAATATTTTTCAAATGACATGATAATAGAATATAAAATGAATGTAAATCCCCTTCCTGTTTCCATGTACTTGAGATGCTACACATTATCATTCACAATGTATCAACGCGCAAGGACTTGAGAGGAATCTCAAAAAAATATGACTTGTTCATTTCCTACATAACGAATCTGTACACAAAAATATGGCAGTTGAATCAAAGTTGAATCATTTCTTCCTTAGAAACATTCTATGGAAGATAAATATAAAGTCAACTTTTAATATCGATGGAACGGAAACATGATTAAAATCCAAATTCTTACACCTCACATTCACACATGTGTTTTTTTCTCTTTGTCGGAAAATGGGGGGATTTTCGAATATAAATATTTTGAAATCTCCTGAAAAAATCTTAAAAACTCTTAACTCACCGGGCTTGGACTCTCTCTCTCTCTCTCTCTTTCTATAGGTGCAGAATTCAAACGGAAAGAAATAGAAGAAGGCAGGAGGGTCACACTCATACTCACACAAATCTTGATAGATAAATAGGAAATAGCAAGTTGGGAGAGTGTAGAAATAGGGGAGAAACCATTGCTGGAAACCATTTCATTTTCGTCACCAATACTGTGTTGGCAACACACACACCCCGACCGAATGAGAGATGAGTCCAGCGGAAATATGAGCAAAAAGATGCCATAAGTTACAAAAGTTAAATGCTCAAATAGAATTTGAGCATTCTGCAAGTTTTTGTGTGTGTTCGTCGTCGTCATTCTAGTCGTCTTCGTCTCTCACACTCTTTCTCTCTCTCTCTCTCTGTCTTTCGTGCTTTAGTTTGCTTCCTCGTCCTGGTCCTGGGTAAGTTGCCGTCTGGTTCCCTAGATACTCTCCCACAGCGGGTACATAACTGTTTCTCTGCGTGTGACTTACTCGCTTTTGAAATTACTGTCTCCAAAGTTACGAGTTCACTCAGTGGAATCTAAGGATTTAATAGCAAATATCCTCACACATATGCTCCCAACATTCTCTCTTCCTCTTCTTCCTCTTTCTCTCTCTCTCTCGCTCTCTCTCTCTCAAGACTATTAACTATATTACCTATTACATTCCCTATATACCTCACTTTAACTAACTCAAATCTCTCAACTCTCCACCTACATAAAAGTATAAAATAAAATAAAAGTTGTAGCTTTGACTTTTGCCAAAATCAGAAAAAGAAAAGCTTAAGTCAGTCTACCAAAAATGGGAATGGACACACGAGGAAGTAAGTCAATAAGCAAATATAGAACTGACATAAATTTAAACTCTGAGGAAAGTATGTATGTGTATACACACTAAACTAATATACCGATACACTAATATGCATGCACTGGGAGCTTAGAGTTAATGTGTACACACAGGAGATACTCCATCGTGTCTGTATATTTGTAGGTATGTCTGTACTGCCGATAGATAGATAGAGAGAGAGAACCGTACATTACATTACAGATTCTACACAAATTTGATGAGTCTTTTCAAGACTTTTATTTGAAGGGAACGACTTGCTGGTTGGAAAAAGCGGGAGCGAAATTCTTATGTCAATAAAGTAGTATATAAAATATATAAAAAGAGAAGGATTCAAAATGAAGGAAAAAGAGAGAGAGAGAGAGAGAGAAAATCTGAGAGAACAAACTGCGTTTCAAAGTAACTAGTTGGGTGTTTCTAATAGTTGTGCAGTTGAGCCTTCATAAAAAAAAGTAAGTATTTATTTACTATGGCTATAGCATTATTATTAATATTATTATTATATTTGATATATTATTATACGAGTACGAGTAAGATCATAGTCAGAGTGTGTAAGGGAGTTTACAGGAGTTTGTGTGTGTGTTTACATAGATCATAGAGATCATAATATAGAGAAAAGAGAGAGAGAGAGGAAAGAGAGAAGGGGCAAGAAAAGAGAGAGAGAGAGAGAATAATACACAGTGTAAAAGAGTGAAAGTGTGTAAAAGAGTGAAAGTATTCGTTTTTCTGGCGTGAATCTGACAATTGTGACTGTGGAAAGCAAGTCTTTATGAAATCTCAACATCTTGAAAGGCTACATAATTCTTACAGCAAGCGATAGAAAAAAAAGCCGATTTGGCACACTTTGCCTTGTAGTCTTGCCGACATTAGATTTTTCCGTGGCAATAAGATACTGCTCCTTTTTTTACTTTCTGTAAACTTTTACGGACTCGCTGTGTGAGTCTTTCTCTCTTTCTCTCTTTCTCTCTCTCTCTCAGTGTGTGTGTTTATGTATGTGTGTGCACAATCGTGTGTAGACACAAGGACTCCCTACATGTAAAAATGATATACTTGGTCATACTGAATATAGCCAGTTTTCCATGAATTGTGGGTTGAAGTAAGGAAGACGTCGACTATGCTGCCTCCGTATGCTGCCTCCCAAAAAACCTATGCTGCCTCCGTATGCTGCCTCCCAAAAAACCTATGCTGCCTCCGTATGCTGCCTCCGTATGCTGCCTCCCAAAAATCTTATGCTGCCTCCCAAAAAACCTAGCCTAACCAAAATACCTACGCTGCCTCCCGTTTTTTGGGAGGCAGCATACGGAGGCAGCATAGGGAGGCAGCATAGTCGACGTCTTCCTTACTTCAACCGTTTCAGGCTTTTGAATGTATGTTAAAACGTAGAGGTATATATATATGAAAATCAGTATTTGAGTATTTGAATATTGATCTATAATTGAAGGATTACCTCTGGCAACCCTGCGCACCCATGCGCATGTCCCAACCCAATATGATTGGACAGTAGGATGATGATGACCACGACTAGAGTGAATAACGTGATGGATTGTGAGCCAACGTACTTTCCCATCTCCATTTTCCTCGTCTATATATAATACACGTCTTTTGCTCGAAAATGTGAACAGAGAGTGAATAAAGGGAATGTAAAAATTGTAATTTTTATCGTTGTGTAGTTGTTCCTTGGCCAAGTCTTTTATCCAAATTGAAATTGTGCCATATACAAGATAGAATATACGCATATTTGTAAAAGGACTATAAAGGACCAGGAAACTTGGAGAATGATTTGACCAGGGTTGAGTAAAACCCCAGCTTTTTTATTCATTTGAGCCGGGTCACTGTGGCTTTAACTGTGGTTTAAACGGGCTTTAATTACAGAAATTGGGATGGTTGACCCTAAAACATTGTAGTATATGTAAATGTATAGAGATAAGGACCCGAAAAAAGCCGTGCTGCTATAGAGTCGCTCCCATATATATTTCCGCGGACATTCGTCTTTTTCCATATATTTAAACAAATAACAGCTGTGTGCTATGTGTGGATACAAATAAAACACGAGTCTGTGCTCAATAATGCCATGATAATGCAAATGGCTCACAATGAATTAAGTTTTCTTGGAATCCAAATCCAAAAATTGGGATTCTATTTGACAATTAAAATGACACATGACACAAAAAAAGAAAATTAAACCCAACAATCTGTTCATTGCTTGTCTGTATGTGTGTGATGTGTGGAGTCAAGACAATGCAACGCAAAAAGTCTTTATCAAATGTTTATCTTGTGTGGAAAGGCGCCGGCTTCAAAAGTTGTGTGTAGTCGTATATTACTTCCCTCTAGCAAATATTGACCATCGCCACATGGATTGATTTGCATATTTTTTTAATTTTAAAATGAGCCCACAGAGCTCCTCATAATCATAATTGTTGTGCGGCTTTTTATTTGTCTTTGTTCTTTTTTGTATTGCACATACTGTATATATAGAATTTTTTTGCAGAACACCGTAAGAAAAGGGACCATTTACGCAAACCTAGATTCTGCGTTATAGCGCCTGGAATATTCTCGGCTGTTTGGCGCGTAAATAAGTTTCTCAATAGGCCAATTCACTTACTCTTTATAACGCGAAAGCTCTCTGTGGTTTATAAAGCCAGCAAAGCGAACAGAGCTTAAAGTAATTGAACGACTTAAATTGTCGGCGTCACAAAAGAGCTCTGTTAAAATTAATACGTTTGCGGGATATTTTGAATCAAATCAAAATATTTTGATTTCATTTTTTCAAAATGTCACAGAAAAGAAAACTTTTAAATTTAATTGAAGTAGATAGTTTGCTTGCGATTCAGTATTCTAAAAGTTCATATAAACGTGACAAAGAAATTGACGATGCTGTCAATTTAATTGAAGACATTCTACGAGTACGATATATTAAAAAACGTGTACACATTCCCAAAACTTTACAATGGTATGAAGTGACTTTGCCAATGTTGGATGACCTCAGATTTAGGAAAAATCTAAGATGCACACGAGAACAATTTAAACATTTACTAAGGTATGGGAGTAATAGTCACGCATTAAACAAGTATATATACATGTAGGTATATATTTATGTATTACATTTATAAGTAAATAAAAATAATAAATTGTTTGATACATTTTAATTCATCCCAAAATATTTACAATGCGCCACATGCAACCGGATGTCACTCTTGAGTCGAGCACACCAACCAAGGGTTTTGTTCAAATCAGCATAGAAAAAAACCCCATCCGAATTTCGCCATAATTTTCACAAGACAGTTAGAAAAAAAGATCATAATTACGCACAAGAAGTTTAATTCTGAGGCCAAGCCGATTTGCGACACTGTTCAATTTTTTGTGCGGCCACTGCCAATTTGCACGATTTTATGCATAACACATTACGCGAGCAAGCTCAGATTTCCTTAAATTCGTCACGAGGAATCGTAAAATCGTCGAAATTCGCCAGAATGGAAAATTCGTATTTGAATATTTTCAACAATATTCGTATTTGAATATTTTCAACAATATTCGTATTTGAATATTTTCAACAATATTCGTATTTGAATATTTTCAACAATATTCGTATTTGAATATTTTCAACAATATTCGTATTTGAATATTTT